>JADBJO010006387.1:35000-47500 GCA_016801955.1 Conus betulinus | reverse complement strand
AGGCACATGAAGAGAATGTGAGCACAGTCAGACTGGATAGGTCATCAAAAGAATAATTATGGGGTGAAACTCAGCGCCCAGAAGACCAATTTAAACGCCAGCCACAACACCACCATCAATACGATAGACCTGTCTATAGCCAGAAGCTAGAATCTGTACAACAGTTCACTTATCTAGAATCCATCCATTGCAGTGGTGGATCTAAATCAGGAACCCTCTCAATGGTCAAAACGACAGCCACAGCACTGTGCAAATGAAAATTTGTATGGAAGAAGAACATCTTCATCAAACATCAGATAAGACTTTTACGCACACTAGTATGTATTTTGATCTCCCTGTACGTATCGAGACATGGCCCCTCACGTTGGGTCTAGAGAGAAGAATCCCAGCCATGGAAATGCGATGTTACCACAAACACTAAACATCAGACACACTGGTCACATCGTTGATCAGCGAGAGCGTCACACCATCGGCAGCACGTGGGATCGTGTGAAGATCTACTACTGACATTAGTCAGGAAAAGGGCACTATGCTGGTATAGCCATGTTACAAAATCCGGTGGTCTTGCAAAACAGAATCCTCCAAAGAACTGTTGAAGAAGGGAAATGGAGGGGAAAACAGAAAAAAAAAGAAAATGGACTGACAAATTCACAGAGTGGATGGGGAAAACATTTTTTTTTAAAGACCGGGACATTGCACACAACCAACAGAACTTAAGGAACTGGTGATTTGTTCTTCAGTATTGTGTCCCAATGACTCCCAGTGAGTTAAGGGAGAAGAAGAAGAAGAAGAAGAGAAGAAGAAGAAGAAGAAAGGAAAAGAAAGGAGGAGGGAGGAGGAGGAGAGAAGAAGAAGAAGAAGAAGAAGAAGAAGAAGAAGAAGAGGAAGAAGAGGAGAAGAAGAAGATGAAGAAAGAAGGAGATGTAGAACACCACCACCACCACCACCACCGCCACCACCACCACCACCAACAACAAGAAGATAAAGAACTGAAACAAGAAGGATGAAGAAAAATTTTTCATTGCGTCAATGCATTGTTGACTTAATAAAACGAAAGACAAAAAAAAAAAATTAAGAGAGAGAGAGAGAGAGAGAGAGAGAGAGAGAGAGAGAGAGAGAGAGAGAGAGAGAGAGAGAGAGAGACAGACAGAAGGAAAAGCAAGAAAGAAGACCTATGGTACGAACTTACCATCTGGGCGTAAAACGTGTTTTTTGTGTGAGTAGACATTGTTATTGTTGCATTGTTGTTGTTGTCGTTGTTGTTGTTGTTGTTTTGTTGTTAGTGGTATTGTGTTAGCATTGGCTTTGTAGTTTTACAATGTATGGATTCATAAATGTCTGATGTAGGATGAGAAAAACAAAAGATCAAACATTTAGAAACATTAAGAAGAGGAGGTGGTCTATCCCATTCCAAGTCAGCCTCGTGCATTTTCAAAAGGTAGAAAGCAGATATAGTGGGTCGATAACTGATTTTGGGAAGGCGCCAACGTTGCCTGTGTTATGACAATTACACGTACCAAGACTTCCATCAAATGAACGTGATAAGGGAATGACGCCTGCACACAGAAGTAAACGGAACCCATGGTAGTTGAGTTTTACAGACCAAAACGCATTACAATACACTAGCCTTCCATTATGTGGTACCTGGAACTCCTCCCCACTATCAATGTTTTTTTTTTACCTATAAACTTGTTACATAATAGTTTACATAATCCGTTTCTCGTATCAACATGATCTTACAGTACACATCACTTAACTGCAGACCACACACAGGGAAATGTGTTAGATCGGCCACTGATATCTGAAAACAGCCTTCAGAGAAAAGCGTCAGCACCTGTTCTGTTCGACATGACCGAAGCCCTGAAGCAGATCAGTGCCGGTCCTGGAGGTGATACTGGCAACCCTCTTCAAATTTAGGAGATCTACTTTTTGTTAATGAGGAACTGCTACTTGACAAATGTGTCATGTTGACCTAGGTCATTAACGACATTCACGATAATGATGTAATGCTACACCTTCACCTCTGACCTTTACATGCAAATGCGTCCTGGCAGTCACAGATGAACAACCCTCTTCTGCACGATGGAGAGTCACTTGATATGACCTTTCTGTTCATTTAACCTCTTCTCTTTGCTCTGTATTCTGTGCCACCTCCCTGTGGATGTTGCTTTCTGTGGAGATGGCATGTTTATGTTGGCATTAGAGGATGGAAATTAAGAGAAAAAAAGTGCCAATGGTGGTTTGAATTCTGAATATATTTTCAAACTTTCTTTTTCATGTACGTACATGTGAAACAAATGTTATAACACATCGTCTGTAAAGATTCGTTGTCGTTCTCCTTTCATTCAAAATGATGTGACAGGCTTCCTAGTAGGCAGGCTTTGTCACATCTTGCTGCTTGTCACTAGACTCATAAAAAAATAATGTACGTTATTGATTTATGTCTTTGATTGATTGACTGACTTGAGGCTTTCATTCTTCGTTTGTTTACAAAAAGGCTTGTATATATCAGATGTGCAGGTATGCTTAATGTGGATACCAGGAGCAGATCTCCAATTGAACAAAAACTGCAAAATAGATCTGAGTATCCCAATTCTACCTGGAACTCTGATGATGCTCACGCTCCTGTATATGACTGCTAGTGATTACCACCCAATCAGACTAAGTGTAGTAGATCCTTCTGGTCAGCAACTAGTTCCAAATATACTGACAAAACATGTAAAGGATCGAACATTTCTTATAGAGGAGGGTATCCTCCATGTTACTAGACCATCTATAGGTTGGCGTTATCTCGAGCAATACCATGGAATTCGTCTCATTTACACCATGCTTCAGGTGACATGTTTCCTTTTACTCGTCTGATATATGGTAATGGTGTTTTCAGTGGTCTGAAAAGTCTATCTTCTTTCTGCTTCCTACCCCCCACCCCCCACTCATCTCTGTCTGTCTGTCTGTCTGTCTGTCTGTCTGCCTCTCTCTCTCTCTCTCATGACTCATGACCATGCATTGCTCAAGTTACCTACCATCAGAAAAGACATTATTGTATCCATTCTCGTCTGCTGTTTGAAAACATGTCAGTCGAAAATGTTCTTGTCTATTGTGTTTGAAATCTCTCTCTCTCTCTCTCTCTCTCTCTCTCTCTCTCTCTCTCTCTCTCTCTCTCTCTCTCTCTCTCTCTCTCTGGCGATCAGTATGTTAGTTGTACCAGAGGGAACAGCTGAACCACTGATGTCTGATCTATGTGAGAGCATCCATCAGGTGAGAGAAATAGCGAAGGACAAACCGAGCAGATCTTCGTGAGATGGTTGAACAGCAAGAAGAAATGTCAGAGAAAATCCATAGCTTGCAGCAAGAGATCGATCGTTTGGAGAGTTTCTCCAGACGTAACAACGTCAAGTTCTTTGGCCTACTTGAGTCTGGCAGTAGAAATGAAGACTGTGCCTCACTGATCATGGACACAGTGAACACTTATTTCCCTCACGAGCAGTGGGATGATGACGTCGTGGAGAGGGTCCACAGACTAGGCAGACGTAACCCCCAGAACCCCCACCCCCACCTCGTCATTGCTCGTTTCCAGAAATGGGGGAACCTGATGACACTGATGAGAGCTCAGCAATGGAGAAACAAAATGAAAGAGAAAGCTTGACAGTGGGTCAGGATCTCACAAAACATCAGTCCCAGCAACTGAAAACTCTTAGAGATCAAGAGAAGATCAGTTTCTATGTTAGAGATCACCTAAAAATTCCAGATCAGCAGCCAAGGGGAATTTATGACCGAAGTCTGCATGAAATTAGAAAAACGGGATCCCTAACGATGCAGGTGGAGTCCCCCTCACGGCCAGCCAGTTACGTCAAGCATTTGAATGGTAGCAGCCAACCCAACCAGCAACTCGGGAAAATGCAATGACGAAATGAACGCGACTCCAAGCAGCCCTCGCCGTGTGGACAACATGAGGGTCGAATAGTCGACCTCAGACACGGTCAACCGTAACTTCCACCGAGCGACAAGCAAATCTACACGATTCATGGAAAGCGAAAGCCACGTGCGCAAAGACCAAAACAATCACACAAGCATAGGAAACAGGCCGAAGCCTAGCTGATACTGCACGCACGCATAGCTTGGTAAACTGTGGACAAAAGGAAAGAAACACTCATACAGCTTCTCACATTAGGCCTGCTCCTACTATTGAAGGCAGTGATAATGAAGTAGCAATTTCTCACGATGGAACTAACGGGGCGGACGAGGAGAATGACGGTAGAAACACACACACACACACACACCACAGACATCATTTCAAGTTCCCTTTCTTTGTTTTCTCGGAATATATACGGGCTGAGCGCCAAGTTAGGTGATCCTGACTTTGTTAATTATATCACTTCCTTTGATGTCTGCTGTTTGCAGAAAACTTACCTTCAGTTCGTTTCATTTTGATGTTTACTTTAAAGATTTTCTTGTTTTCCACTCACCTGCAACCAAACTATCCAGGATGGGTCGTGGATCAGGAGGGGTTTACCTCAGTGAAAAGAAAGTGGTCAAATTTTGTTAAACAGATTGAAACAAATGCTGATAATATGATTTTTTTTATTTTTTTTTGCTGTCCCAACCTCTATGCCACCTTAGAGGCAGTGCACCCACGCCGCTCACTCCGACACACCATCCACAGCCACAGTCCGGTGAGCCCCGCCACAGCCCCGGCACCAGCAATCCACAGGGAGCAGTCAATGTCAAGTTCTCAAGAGGCGACCCACCGGAGGAGACACTGCACTGCTGCTGAGTCACTTTGGTGGTGTTCAGTGGCGCCTGTTCTGATCTAACATACGCAGGACACCACCTGCTAAGCCCCCCTACTGACGACAATACTTGCTTAGTCGCGGAGCCGGCGTAAGTGAGCTCTCCTTCCGGAGGGCGTCACCACGTCCGTTCACCGACAGCTCCCATGGACTCGCCGATACCGGTGACCCCGACGGAACCAAACCAAGGCCGCAGACGTGGAGAGGACATCGAAATTGAGGTCACCATGAGAGCAGGGCATGAAGGGCCACAGAATTTGAGACACTTTTTTTTTTGTTATGCTGATCGATGAGAATGATGATGATTAAGATGATGCTACGGATTTCCATTTTGGTCTGAGACTACATGACAGGGCTGTACTCTACACTTCCTTTCATAATATATCCTGGTGTCAACCAGGCCAGAGAGATACAGGCACCTTCAGTGTTGGTCAGGACATTTGAGCAACACTGTCAGAAACCCATCCATTAAGTGGATGAAACTCGACTGTGTGGTCCCAGTCTTCCCAACTGAGTCCGCAGCAATTCAACTCTGGGTAGGAGCAGGTCGGGGCAGAAAAAAACCCACATGACTTCTGATGGGATTCAAACCCACGACCTCCCAGCCGGGAGTCCGCGACGCTAACCACTTTCGCCATGGCGGCTGGTTTGATGCGTTATATGTATAACCACCCTATAAATAGTGTCTTTAAGAATGACAAGGATTTTGAATGTACTTTAGACAAACTAGAACAGTGTTTGCTGTCTTTTTATGAAGGACAAAAGTGTCTTTTATTTTCTGGTTTGTGGGGATTTCAATGCTAGTATTGGAGAATGGGAGATAGAAGTTATGAATTTAACTGGTGATGATCTTGTTCTGGGTAATTATAATGAAATGTGTAGATCTTCAGAAGATAAATTGGTTAATGGGTTTGGCAAGAGACTGATGGAACTGTGCACATGTTTTAGCTGTCACCCCTAAATGGATTAGTTGACAACCATTTTGATGACCGTTTGACGTTTCTTGCTGATCAAGGAAATAGCACTATTGGCTTTTTTTGCATGTACTGTAGATTTGACATGGAGAGCCAAATCTTTGAAAATAGAAAAACGTATTGAGTCCCAGCACATGCCTATAAAATTCTTTGTTCATTGTACCGCCAGTGACAAAGCAAAGGGAGAAGAAAATTCAGTTGTACCTATAACTAAAGTTAAATAGGAGCACAACATAGAGCATTTATTTTTAGCTCAGTTAGAATCCACTCATAATAGTCAGGCTCTTGAAAAATCTGTAAATCCGGTTGATAACGACATTGAGGGTAGACTTAAACTATTCATCGGTACTCTATGTGAAGTCGGTGAATGCATGAAATGCACATCTGGGAAAACAAAAAAAAAAAAAAAAACAAAACAATACAAAAAACAAAAAACACAAAGCAAAACAAAACTCGTGCAAGACCAAATTATAACAAATGATATGATGCTACGTGCCGCAATCTTAAAGGTATTGCAAGGCGAGCGCTGACACACTGCAAGCGTACGAAAAAGGCAAAAGATAGGCTAAATATAAAGTAAAAAAAAAAAAAAAAAAAAACATTTATAACGACACAATTAGAAATAAGAGAATGCAATGCAAAAATAAATCTAATGGATACTCTGCTGAATAGTAGAAATAACAGTAGCAAATTTTGGTCTACAATTTGCAATGTTAGACACAAACCATGTGTAAAACACCAACATTCCGATCTCCGTATGGCAATATCTTTTTGAAAATATTTTAGACAGGCAGGTGAGTCAGGGGAAACAAACGGGAATCCCACGACACTCTGCTAAAATCTAAAGACTTTGTCTGGGTTCCAGATTTAGACCAACCGATTACAGACGCTGATGTTAAGGAAGTAATAAGAAAATCAAAGTCAGGAAAAGCGTCAGGGTCAGACTGTATTAGTAAAGAGTTTTTAAAATCATCTGTTCATTTCATTGCCCCCTCCTTAGTAAAATTGTTTAACAAAATCTACGATAACGGCTATTATCCTGTTGAATGGTCACACTAAGTCATAGTTCCTCTATTTAAAAAGGTGACTCTGCTAATCCTGGAAACTATCGTGGGATTTCACTATTAAGCTGCGTTAGTAAAAGTGTTTTACATCCATTCTAAACAAGCGACTCTACAAATGGGCAGAACACGAAGAAAACATTTGTGAAGAACAAGCTGGTTTCCACATATCATATTCGACTATCGACCATATTTTCTCTCTGATCACAATGATCAATACGTGTATTAACGTGAAACGCAAAAAAATGGAAAACTATATCTAGCTTTCATCGACTACATGAAAGCGTTCGATACAATCAACCGAGAAAGTTTTTGAAAGTGCTTGAAAAAAAAAAAAGGGGGGGGGGGGGGGGGGGTGCAGGACAAGGGAAATATAGCGATAGTTAACATATTCATGCATGCACATGGAGAGAGAGAGAGAGAGAGAGAGAGAGAGAGAGAGAGAGAGAGAGAGAGAGAGAGAGAGTAGAAGATGGGATGTAGTTGAGGATGGATGGGGAGGAGTGGGAGGAAAAGCAACCAGGGGGTGGGAGAAGCAGACCACAGATACAGAGGTGGGTGGGTGGGTGGGTGTGGTGTGGGGGGGGGGGGGGGCTGTTGGTGGGGAGGGGGTTGATATTAAGAATTCAATTTCACAAGATTGAATTTTGTTGTGTAAAAAGGTATAGACGTATAAAAAAAAGGTACTTGAACCGAGCTTAGTTCCAAACATCTGAGTTAGAATTCTACTGTTTCAGATGTCAAATTCAGCGTATTAAAATACAGAAAAGAATATGGATATTAGTGGTGGACAGGAGGGAGGAGGTGGAAGGGGGGGGGGGGGGGGGGGAGGAGGGGGAGGAGGAGGGGGGGGGGTAAAGAACATAAAATAAAGCGGTGGAGGGGGGCAGGCCACGTGAGGGAAGGGGGTTGGATGGAGAATTAAAAAAAAAAAAGGGGGGGGGGGGGGGAGGGAAAAAAAGGAAAAATCATTTGAAGAGAGCCTAAGAATGGGGGGGGGGGGGGGGGGGGGGGGGGGGGGGGGGGAGGGGTGCAGGGGAAGGAGAATGGAAAGGAAGCGTTGTACTACAAGAGGAATGGAGGAATAAAGTAAGAGAGTGTCAGGGGACAGGTAAGGAAGTGAGGGTTGGGAAGGAAGGGGAAGGGAGAAGGGTGGAGGAGAAGAAGAGGGGGTTCGGGGGAAAGGGCGGCGAAGGGGAATGAGGGGAGGAAAAGGTGGGTTGTGAGGGAAAAGTATCGGGAACAGGGTGGAGGGGGAGAGAAAGAGGGAGGGGGAGGAGGAGGGGGAGAGGGGGTGGGACGGAGAGGGGCGAGGGTAGGGGAGATTGTGGGAGAATCCTCACACGGTTCATTAATTTCTAAAGAGACCTTGCAGATTCTGAAATCTAACAATAAAATAACAATTACTCTGTACTTAGACAATTATACACAAATAATAGATATTCAGCCAAATTGGTGGGACATAATCAGATTACTCAATACGTTTGAGTGAAAGTGCACTGTGTCATTCTATCTTGCTAGTGTTGGATGAAAGAACACGGTATCAAAACAATCTTATAATTATTATATATATGCATGAAAATGCATGTGCCTTACACTACAATCATTCCATTGCATTATGTTGGAATGCATAAAAAGACATCAATGCAAGCAAATGAGTAATTATTTATCAGGATAGTAAGGAAGAAGAAGAAGAAGGAAAGAAAAAAGAAAGAAGAAGAAGAAGAAGAAGAGGAGGAGGAGGAGGAGGAGGAGGAGGAGCGAAATGAGAAAAACAAGATTAAGCGCAAGAAAAGAACAATGAGAACGAGAACAAGGACACCAAGAAGAAGGAGAAAGAGGAGGAGGAAGTGAAGGGAGGGGGGGGGGGGGGGGGGGGGGGGGGGGGGGAAGGAGGAGGGGGGGGGGAAGGAGGAGGGGGGCGGGGAGTTCAGTTCAGTTCAGTTGGTTTTTTTAATATCTTTTCATCGCCAGATGATAATAGGCACTTCTTGAAAAAAAAAAACAAGAAAAAAAAAAAACTCCACACTTACTTATCATCTGCGTTAGTACTTTCAAGTCACCTCTGATATATGCATACTTACACAAGTGAAATACCTAGTGGTACACACAATTGTTGACCTTTATAAAAAACATTTTGCAACCTGTGACTGCGAAATAAACCACGGTAATTTCAGCAAATATGAATCATATAAGACAAACATTAACATTATCAAAGTTAGTCATCTCAATACCTTTCTCCTGATGGAGCAAAGGTCAACACTGAGCATTCAAGATGATGTACAGAAATGTGTTCTCTGCAGACACTAGTAATACCATGAGAATATTAGCGTTTCGAAATATTCAGGCTTCATGTATGGAAAAAATAATCACAATGTGCCTTGCACACCAGGGTAAAGTTAGCCAGTTTCTTACTTAAATTCTGGTTATGTCACATATTGCTTTCATAAGTGGGATAAATTCACAAGAGGATACCTCTAAGGGATCCTTTCATAAAATTTTCAGCGTTTCTGTTTGCTCCTTCTTATGCAAGACTGTTTGCTATTTCATTCCACTTTATACCACAGTGAGAGTATACCTAGCAAAAATCGATTCTTATGCCAAGATTATGAAATAATTCAGTAGATGGTTTAGTTGAAAAAAGCAAATCTTTTCAAGTTTGCAGTTCTAACGGTCTAGTGATTGTCAAACAGATTTGGAATCACACACAAAAGCAATATTTTTGAAGAAAGCAATTGGTGTATCATACATGTAAGTCAAAGCCTTCGGTAACGCATTAATTCTGAGGTATAGTTTGAAAAGCCCTTTCCTAAAATAATATGATTTCCTGACATTTAAAGTTGGTATTATAAATCCTGAACCACCGTCAGATGATTCCATTACCCGACCCATCAGCAAACACTTTAACATGATTTCGATAGCTGTTTTCGCGAAAAAAAAATGTTCACGAAGTTCAGTTGTAAGATATGTACATTATCACTCTTCTTTAACAAAGTATTTGTAATCGAAAGAAGCGTTTAGGTGCTCCCAAGAAGGCACTGGAGGTACTGCAGGAAATACTGGTACAGCAGTTATATCAATATTACAATGTGACATAAAGTTAGGTGTTGTAGTTACTAATTGGTTGAATATGTTATATGTTTTTATACCTCTTAGGAAAGTCTCTACTGGAATCCATCAGTACTTCTTCAGTAACTGAATTTTCAGCAGAAAGACCTCTGACAAAATATTTGGATACATCCAATATTCTCATTTAGTAGTAATTCTAAGAGCGGTGGTGAGTCTAAGAGAGCTATTTTCATGGCCTTACTATCCAACATTTGCAGTCTATTTAAAAGAGAAATTAGGTGCAGAGAGAAATACACTTACACGACCACGCAGGAAAAGAAAGGAGAGGGAAAAAGGGAAGGAAAAAAACGAGGGAGAGACAGGAGAAGAAAAAGAAGGACGAAAAAAAGAAGCAGCAGGTATATATATATATATATTTAAAAATAATGCTCTCTTGTTGTCCTGAGCTCCGCACCTGTAGAACTGACTGAGGTAGAAACCAGAAAACTGAGGTAGAAACCAGAAACCAGAAACTGAGGTAGAAACCATATATATATATATATATATATATATATATATATATATATATTATATATTATATATATACACACACACAAGGATACATTCAAACATTAAAACTCGAGCTTTCGCCCGCAGGCTTCATCAGGAGAATGTGCCCAGTTAGAAAACAGAGTCAAGGAAAAAACAGTTCAGTGTTGAACATACATTCACTTCCTCCTCTCGATATCTTACATATCATTCACGTGCAAAGCAAAAACACAAACTCAATGCAAGAAGAGAGAGAGAGAGAGAGAGAGAGAGAGAGAGAGAGAGAGAGAGAGAGAGAGAGAGAGCGAGAGAGAGAGGAGAGAGAGGAGGGGGTTGGTGGTGTAGGTCGTGGAACAATCGACGATAGATTTAGAACAATAATGAAAGGATGGGAAACTGGAGGAGGGGAGGGGGGGGTGGGGTGTGATCTAGGAATGGGTAGGGTGGGTAGAGGGGGATGGATGGAAGGAAGAAAAGGAAGAGAGGTGGTGGGGTGGGGGGGTGGGGGGGACTGAGCGAGAGAGAGAAAGAGAAAGGACTAGAGAGTGAGGGAGAGAGAGAAACACAAAGACAGAGAAAAACACAAAGTGAGAAAGAGAGAGAGAGAGAGAGAGAGAGAGAGCGAGAGAGAGAGAGAGAGAGAGAGCGAGAGAGAGAGAGAGAGAGAGAGAGGGGGGGGGGGGGGGGCAGAAGAAAATTAAAGAAAAGTGTGTGAAGAACTAGATGTGTTAGTAAAATGGGATATGACTTGAATTGCAGGAGAGAGAAAAAAGAAAAAAAAAAAGGGGGGGGGGGGGGGGGGGAGGGGTAGGGTAAATGGAGGAGCAAAGAAGTAAGGAAACGGAAGCTATTGTGCAGCTTCCATCAAGCATGAGTTTCTACTAGTGAACAACATTGTATTAAACCAGTACTTCTACTGTAACACACAAGACAGGCTTTTAGCACTAAAATCACATCAATAAAAATTAAACAAGTCAGGAGAATGTGACCAGTGAGAAAACAGAGTCAAGGAAAGAACATTTCAGTGTTGAGCATACGTTCACTTCCTCCTCTAGATATCTGACATATCATTCATGTGCAAGGCAAAAACACAAACTCAGTGCAAGAAGAGAGAGAGAGAGAGAGAGGAGGGAGAGGAGAGAGGAGCTGAGAGAGGAGACGAGAGAGAGAGAGTCAAGGTTAAGGACCTTGTAAGGGAGGGAAAGACAAAGGGGAAAATTCGACACTGGCAATAACTGATAGCAAACACCCAAACACTCACTCGACCAGACCACCCCAAGGATTTACAAAGACAATAACAGTTTATTAATTATAAATCGACAATACTCAGAGTCCAAAGCGTGGGCGTCGGGATAGGAGACCCTTATTTTCCGACTTAATCTTAGTCACACAGGCACTCCAATTAGCGTGATGCGTTCGTCCCAAGTGTTTGTCAATTAAAGACAGCTAACTATAAGAGAAGGAAAGAATAGACAATATAGACATATGAATAAGGAACCCAGTCTTAGAACCTTAAACTAACCAAGAAACAGACGAATTTCTCCCAAAGACAAATTAAGACCCCTTCTGACTGGATTCCTGGCCACGTAGGAGTGCAAAAACTTGACTTGGTCACCAAGGTTTGTACCTGTTCCAAAGGTGCCCCAGGAAAGCTAATAAAACGGGAGAATTTGTTTCTAAGGAAAACGTTACCAGTAAAGGTAACAACACACAAGAACTATAAGAGAATGTTCTAAACATGAATTTAAACTTGTAAAAAATAAAAAAAGGAAAAAAAAAAAAAAAAACCACAAAAACTTGCCTAAATAACTGAGTACGAAACTCACCAAAACGGCGGGTGAAAGGGGGAGATGAAGAGGTAGATATGCTGGTCAGCTTCTGGCCCAGCGAAGAACCCAGGGGCTGTTCAGCCGTTCCCCACCAAGGGAAACCGGTCTGGGGCGACCAAAGGGAAGATGTGCCAGTGGTTGGGAATAGAGATTCCCCCAAAACGCAGCGGTTTCCTCCAACCCAAAAAGATTAAGGACCAGCCGCTGATCTGCACCGAAGCAGACAAAAGTGATCCCACTGCACTGGGA
>JADBJO010006387.1:5000-30000 GCA_016801955.1 Conus betulinus | reverse complement strand
AGCTTTCATCGCGCGTATCTCTCGTTGGATCTTTTTATTTCTTTTCTTTTCTTTTTTTTTTACTGAATGGTGATCATGTTGCAGTGATTTCCCGTTTCTGGATTGAATGTTAGTCTGTACGTGTTCACTTCTTGTTTCGTTTTCGTATCAGAAAGGAGTCCCCACCAGAAAAGCTGTGTTATATGGATGTGCCGACTGTCCCTACGTTCGGTGGGGAAGTTGGAGAGGCCAGTGTCAAGTCTACATTCGTGCTGTTGTCGCCCTAGTGGACCGTCTTGTCCTTGGTAACTGTGGTCGTTAGTGGGCCGCTCGTTCGACCTACTGTGTGACAGTTCTGTGGACGGTCCTGGCTGTGGCCGTTGTTTGGGGACCATCCTGTTATTTGGACGGTTGAGGAACCCCTTCTTCGTTTTTGGCATTATTGAGGGGCCACTTCAGGCTACAGTAGCTATTCACTATTCACCTCTGCGTTGACGTCTGTATTCCGTGTGTGAGTCTGTCTACCTATTTGTCATTCTGTCCAAATGCTAGTTTTACCCATTTGTGTGTCTCACATTGTTTCCTGTCCAAACTAATATGTTTCTCTGTCGCGCGTGCTGTTACAATTGGCTGGGCGATACTTTCTGTGAGTGGGTAGTTGAGTATTTGGACGTGTGTGTGTGTGTGTGTGTGTGTGTGTGTGTGTGTGTGTGTGTGTGTGTGTGTGTGTGTGTGTGCGTGTAGGCACGTGCGCGTGTGCGTTTGTGTGTGTATGCATGTTGCAAGAGTGAAATTTGTATGCGGTCATTACTGTAGTGAGGGAGCTCCTCCTAATGTGTTTGATTGCTAAGATACAGATGTGCATTTTTTTTTTTATTTCACTTTCACCATATTTAAAGTTTGCATATAGTGATGGAGAGCAGATCTGCAATAAGCTTTTATGTGGGAGGCAGTTCCCAGATCCTGGGACTTAACAGGATGTAGCGGTGAAGATTTTTAATCCAGCATTCTTTCATTGTCTGTCTGTCTGTCTCTGGCACTGTGATTGTGGTGTTTTTAAATACATTTCACTTAGGATAGTGATGTAAATACTGTCTTGCGACCCATACTCACATGCATACACCATGCACACATAGAGACGTCATGATCATCTGCACGCAGCGCGATGTGAGTCCATTCGCTCAATATAAAGGTCAAGCAATATATATATATATATATATATATATATATATATATGACTTTGTTAGTAGCTTTTGTACTCACTAACATATAACTCCTGGTGGTCAGATACCGGTATTTTGAAACCTGACTGTTTTTCCTCAGTGACCATGGAAAGTGGTAACTGAACTCCTCTGCATTTTTGGTTTTAAGAAGAATGCTATCCGACAAAAAGGCTGGTGTGCAAAACCATAGTATATTTGTTGAGTTTTCAAAAAAACAACAAAGGTGCCACCCAAGAAGCAAAAGAAAATCATGAAAGAGCAAAACAAGCTACATTTTCTAGTGAAAAGTAGTAAAAATAATAAAAAAGATAACCTCTTAAGACACAAGTGCTGAGGGTCAGTTCTTGGAATGAATCCTCAAGAGACTCAATTATAATTGACTAATGAATTCCAAGGATACGTAACCGAGCACCAATCAATCAGATTTCGAAATACCGGTATCTGATCAGGAGTTATATGTTAGTGAGTTTGCTCCCCATTGGAGAGTGTCTCCTCCTTGGAGACCATAAGTTTGCTGAAGACTCATTTGAGAAGCATTTATTATTCCCCACTCACCCTCTCAAGCACATACTGTTAGTTAGGTAGATTTAACTGCCACTGCAGATATGAATGCTTATATCTCCCCCTATTTCTTCACTCTGAGACATAAGAGCAAGTTTTGTTTTATAATTAAATATTTCTTGCAGTCTTTGCTACACCAAGCTGCTTTGTAAGTTGCTGGAATGGTGCTCGGTTACTTATCCTTGGAATTTCTTAGTCAATTATTATATATATATATATATATATATATATATATATATATATATATATATATATATATAGAGAGAGAGAGAGAGAGAGAGAGAGAGAGAGAGTTGGGAGTGAATGGCCAAACTGAAATCTCTCAAAACCAGTTGACATCTGGCCTCAGGATATTATAACCACGCTCATAAGCTTATCGTTGGGAAAGTCGTTGCACGAGTAGTACTGAAGAGACTCCAGGTACTTGTAGAGCAAGTTTATCCTGAATCGCAAAGCGGTTTCCATGCCAACAGATCCACTATAGATATGATCTTCTCCCTTAAAACTTCAGGAGAAATGTAGGGAGCAAAGGGCAGCCACTCTTCATTGCGTTCATAGATCTCACAAAGGCTTTTGATCTGGTCAGCAGGGATGGCCTCTTTAAGATCCTCCCCAAGATTGGATGTCCACCCAAACTTCAGCATCATCAGATCCTTCCACAAAGACATGAAAGGCACTGTCGTCTTTGACGGCTCAACATCAGCTGCCTTCAACATACGGAGCAGAGTGAAACAGGGTTGCGTCCTGGCTCCCACCCTGTTTGGAATCTTCTTTGCTGTGATACTGAAACACTCATTTGGTCCTGCAGCTGCAGGTGCCTGCGTGACTTCCTCTTTGCAGACGACGCAGCGGTAAACCGCCCACTCAGCCGAGGACCTACAGCAGGTTATGACATGCTTCAGCGATGCCTGCCAAGACTTTGGGGGCTTACCATAAGCTTGAAGAAAACACAGGTCATGGGACAGGATATTGACTCTCCCCCAGTCATCAGCATCAATGACCATGAACTGGATGTCGTCCATGACTTTGTTTATCTGGGCTCAAATATCTCAGACACCCTCTCACTTGATGCAGAGCTCAACAGGCGAATCGGCAAAGCAGCTACCATCATGACCAGACTGACAAAGAAAGCATGGAACAACAGCAAGCTGACCGAGCACACAAAGATCCAGATCTACAGAGTCTGCGTCGTGAGCACCCTCCTGTATGGCAGCGAGTCTTGGACTTTGCGTGCTCAACAAAAGCAAAAGCTCAATGCTTTCCATATGCGTAGCCTCCGACGCATTCTGAACATCACCTGGCAGGACAAGGTCCCAAACAACACTGTCTTGGAAAGAGCCGGATGCACCAGCATTTAAACGCTGCTGAAACAGAGACGTATGCGCTGGCTTAGCCATGTTGTGCGCATGGATGATGGACGGATCCCTAAAGACCTCCTGTATGGAAAACTTGTGCAGGGAAAACGTCCCACAGGCAGACCACAGCTGCGATTCAAAGACGTGTACAAGAGGGTTTGAAACAGCATTTGATAGCATCTTGTAAGAGTTTACTCAAAAGGTGTTATTCTTTTTTTTTTCAATTTTGGTCCAGATATTAAGCAGTGGGTACATACATTCTATAACAATATTCAGTCATGTATTTCACTAAACGCTCAATACTCTTCTTGGTTCAACATTTGCCGTGGAGTAAGACAGGGAGACCCCTTATCCCCATATCTATATTGTGTGCAGAAATTATGTCACAACTTTTACGTGAAAATAACAATATAAAAGGTATTAGAATTAAGGATAAGGAAATATTATCGTCACTGCTTTCTGATGATACTGATCTGCACATTGATGGAAGTGCACAATCCTTCAAAGAAGCCATATATACTTTACAATTGTTTGCTGACATTTCAGGCCTTTTCATTAATTATGGAATCTTTATCATTCACTTTTCACAGAATAACAGCTATATTTTTTGCAAAGGATGAATTTCCTTATCTATTTTTACACGCACATCCTGTGGGCTATTCTTTGCAGCGTTAACAGATTTTGTTTTTCAAAATGTCTTTCAGTACAACCCTCTAATATGTGAGACCCATTTTCTTCAGAATCCACCGAATTCTACGACACACCCACAGGTTTACCAGCTATGGAAAGCACATGAATTGCACGACTTAATTCTGATACACCTTTGACCGGTGTATCTTGTTCAGTGCTGTCCTGTGACATGTGCCATGGTAAAATCAGAATGTCTAGAGGCAAGATTTTCCTTTTAATACATTCGGCCGGCCGAACACCTATCTTGTCCGAACTAGATTTCCGTTCACGCTGAGGTTCACTTTTGTTCCATCTGTAATGAGGTCGTCAAAGACCATACTGGCTTATTTTGCTAGCCTCTCTTGCCTCTTGTAGATATGGACCCATTTTCCCCCCTAATTTCTCGGAGTCCTTTCCAGTGAAAATAGATGTCCATTTAAGCTTACCCGTAGCTCTCAGAATTTCCTGCCTGTCTTTATAAAATGTACACCTGGCCACAATTGGAGTCTTTCTCTGAGGACATCCGGTATGCACGATCAAATTGGCACTTTCCTGTCAGTTCCAGGTTGTCAACAATCATTTCTCTGACTTCGTCTTCACAATCTTTCCAGTTTTGTTGTCTTTCCGTGGTATTCCATGAACGACGAAGTTGTTTTGTTTTGACCTATCTTATAGATCATCAATTCTGCGTTCAATGCTTTAAAATGTACTTTTCAACTTTCCTTTCCTGTCTCAATGTTGAAATCGCCTCTTCAAGTGTAGGTATTTTGTGTTTGAAGGTTCTGAATTCCTCCCGTAGGCTCCTTAATCTCACTTTTGCATCGAATCAAACATAACGTTTATATCATGATTCATTTTCAGCTAATTGTCTATCACATCACATGGTCAGTCTTTTCCTCCTTCTGTCGACTAGTATGTTGGAGACCCTGTGGCTTCTTCACTGTTCATCTTCCCCAGCTGAGGTCGGTTGTGACTGTCGCGTTTCCTTGCCCTGAACTGGTCCAGGGTTCTTTTCAACAACCACACACCGGTATAAAAGGTCCCCCAGAACAGAAGTGTCAGCAACACTCCAACGATAACACCGGTTGACTTAACTCTCAAGGTCAGCAAAAACATGACCTCTTCCCGTTTGCCTCTGAGAGCTACAAAATTGACGACGTTGGTGAAACGCCCACATACCGGGCTGAAGATGAGTGGAACTTCTGGCATGGCTTTCCTGGTTTTGTCATCAACCTCTGCACTAAGCGTGAAATCGTAGCAACTGAATAGGCCACCATAATTCTAAGTAATGTGCAGAACTCACAAAACGTAAGTCCGTTCTATGTTGCGTCCACGCATGCACCCCCAGAGAGAGAGAGAGACTCAAAACTCAAAAGTTTGATTCAAATAAAGGCCTAGGCCCCTTACTGAAGGGGAATCCACTGATAAACTGAACTAAACAAACAATTTGCGCGATGGTAAATATCCACCCTTACCAAAAACAAAAACTTTACTCTTCATCCATGTTTACTTTTAATTCTAATTTACTTGCAGATAAGCTATTCATCTGCCTTTATAGACCGACTACTGTTATAGACAATAAAATAATGTCATCGGTGAAAAGTAGAATAAACATTTCTATGAGACCGAACCAGAGAGAGAGAGGAGAGAGAGAGAGAGAGAGAGAGAGGAGAGAGAGAGAGAGAGAGAGAACGGGAGAGAGAGAGAGAGAGAGAGAATAATAGGAGGGGGGGGGGGGGGATTAATATTGATATGAGTGGTGATTGAGGAAATGATAACAACAGGAAGGTGTTTCAGAAATTGGCATCACTTGATGATAACATTACTATCATGCCGCAATTTTCCTTTCAGCATTGACCCAATGATGTCACTCCACTTTTGACAGACGACACAATCTGTCGTCTTTGAAAAAAGCAGCCGCTTGAAAGTTTGCAATTTATTTGTTTGCATCGCTTGTTTTGCCTTTTTACTTCTTCACTTCTCTCTCTCTCTCTCTCTCTCTCTCTCTCTCTCTCTCTCTCTCTCTCTCTCTCTCTGTATGTGTACACACACACACACACACACACACACACACACACACACACACATATATATATATATATATATATATATATATATATATATATATATATATATATATATGTGTGTGTGTGTATTCCAATAAAAATAAAAGAATGGATAATTTGTATCACACACACACACACACACACACACACACACACACACACACACACACACACACACACACACACACACACACACACACACACACACACACACACACACACATACACACACACACACACACAATTTTAGGAGCCTGTCGGGACCCTGAAAGTTTTCAAAAGAATGGATTTTTTTTTTTCTGTTCGCAAAGTTTGCAAATATTGTCATTTAAACATGAGAACAGTTTGAAATACTTGAAATGCGTTTGTATATTGCAGTCCAAAGCAAAGGTTTCTTTCCTCTAGCGTTAGTGATAGGAACGCAAAACATATCTAATCATTTATAACTGGAGAAAAACAGTCAACAACGAAAAAGAGAATATAAATACAAGCTTACAAACTCAAACTCAGACCTATTTCAACTATATCAGAGAGAGAGAGAGAGAGAGAGAGAGAGAGAGAGAGAGAGAGAGAGAGAGAGAGAGAGAGAGAGAGTCTTAGTACAAGTTGCGTAAGAAAAAATACATGACCATACAATCAATAGCAATGGCTTCGTTTCACTCAGTTAAGAACATTACCACACGAGCAAGTAAATCATCAAATAAAAAAGTTTTTTTTTAAATTGTTACTATAGTTTTCCACTCCGTATATTTCAGTTACAAGAATAGCTTAGTATGGACAGATGGGACAGTAGCCCACGTTCTGAACGTATCTCAGTATGATAATGATATGATAGTCATTTCCGAATGCGGTGGAATTGGAAGACTTTTGCTTGACTTAAAGTCTAGCATTCAAGTTTATTGGAATACAACATTTTTACTATGGGACTGCGACTCACATGCAAAGTTCATTTTGTATTTCCTGTGCCAAGTAAACACTCAAGCCAACAAGACCGTGAGAGTAACATCGGCTTCACTGAAAACAAGTGCTACTTTTTTCAGTTCACGATTTCTTTCCTGTCCATTGAACCATACAACACATTCATTTTTGGCCTGTGATCTTAACAGTGCCTGCTGGGGGAAGGACAGTGTGCAGTTTGGTGCACACAGTGATAATTGGGATATCCCCTCTGCTTCTTCCTGTCCTTCCTCCCAGGGATGACGTTACTTCCTCCTTCATACGCATGTGCTGCAGGAAGTGGGCGCGTTCCCTACTCTTTCATATGTGACACCCGGCAGAATTGTAATGACAACAGTGATGAGGCGTTCTGTACTTTTACTCCTTGTGTGGAACAGAATCTTCTCCAGTGTGGAAATAGTAAACAGGTATGTAGAATTGTAATACTCTTGGTAGCCAACTAGTCTCATTTCTCATTAGGTAGGTATGTTATAATAATAATAACAATAATGTGTTATAATAATTTTGTAATACCTGACTTGAATGTGGAGAAAATGTAACATCTTGGCAGAATTTTTGGGATTTTTAGTGCCGAGCTAGCCGCCTTCCTAATGTCCTTAAATTACATTCTTTATCTCCATCTGAATGTCAGTCACGTACTAGTATGTACTGATTCTAGATCTGCTCTTGAAGCAATCCGGTCTTCAAATTCAAAAATACGTTTGGAGATAATAACAGAAATAAAAATCATGTTATACATCTTTTATCCGATAAAGTTTACATCAGTTAGTTTTTGTTGGGTCCCCTCTCATTGTGGCATTTCAGCAAATGAGAGAGTCGACCAGGCTGCAAGAAAGGCAGCTCGAAATGTTGAGGGTTCAATTGCCCTTAATATTCCTTTGGATTTAACAGAATGCAATATTCTTCTAAACAAAACATCGGATGAAAGCTTCAGAAACTTGATAATGAACTCGGATACTCAGTATTATCAGAGTTGTGGTACATTTTGTGGCAAAATCAACCCGAAAGCCTCGTCAAACAATCACCTTGCTTCTCTGTCTAGAGAGATTCGAAGTTCATTGCACAGAATGCGGTTAAATTCCCTTCGTACGAACTTCTGTAAAAACATTAGATGTTTGTGTGGAGAAACACTCGGAGTAGGACATCTATTAATCAATTGTCCAAGAGCAAGGGAATTATATCGTAAGTCGGGCGCTTGTAGTTTATCTGACGGATCCAGTCCGTCATCTGTGTCCAAGATTTTGAATGACTACTCTTTTCTTTCCTCTGTTTCTAAATGTTTGTTACACAGCCCAGTGGGCATTTAGCTTTGATGTTCTATCTTTTAATATTAGATTGTTGATTACTTAGCATTCCTTACAGTACTCTTACTCCAATGCTACATTCAGTTTGAGGCGTACTTGCCTAATTCCGGATAAATTGACACATTTACATACAAGTGCGCGCACACACACACACACACACACACACACACACACACACACACACACACACACACACACACACACACACACAACTCATATCCACGCTTTGTCCCTCTATCTTGCCATCTCCAATCGCAACGCATATCATAAGAAATGTGTATTCATACAACACATTTTCAAAAACAACCACGCAATCAATACGCACATTCCATATACTTCAACACATCGTCTGATATCACTTTTAGTGGAAGGACGTTAAAACTGGAGAAGAAGAAGGTATAATTTAGCATCAATGTCATCATTCTGCTTTCATACTGCATTTGAAACTAGAAGCAATAGCAGGTGACTTAGCATACTAGTACGCATAAGTCTTGTCCATAAAAAGAGGGAAAAGTGTATCCATTTATATGAATACTACAGGAGAGTGTTTCGTTGAGATACGATAAGTCGTGTGAAGATTTAGAGTATATATTAACCACAGAGTGGTATCAATGAGATATGACGCTATAGCTGGTACATTATAATGCCATGCAATTTAACATGTCTTCAGTTAGTGTTTCGACTCATATCGTTACAGTGCTGCACATCTGCGCAGTGGTGTAATGGGCAAGTGGACTGTACTAACGAAGAAGATGAAATTGGATGTGCTCCCCTTAGAGAAATGACAGAAAAATACAAAGATCACCCACCACTTCCGTTTGTCATTGACTTTGCGGGAAATGGCATCATTCATATCGCCCGTCTCACTAAAGGACAGGATGGACAGTCACCATTCCTCCAGGTGTGTCCAGAGACCCACTATCAGTGTGCACATGACGGATTCTGCCTGCCCACATTCACCAGGTGTAATCTCTTTTATGATTGTCCAGACCACGAGGATGAGGTGGACTGTAACAGCTATGTCTGCCCTTCCCATTATAGATGTTTAAATTCCCAGGCATGTGTTCACCCAGCCCAGGTGTGTGATGGCATAAAAAATTGTCCTATGTTGGACGATGAGTTGCTTTGTGACCTACAGTGTCCTGAAAATTGTATTTGCTATGGTCTGGCTTTCACCTGTTCTCGATCCCTCCCAGCTCATAACTACCCTGAAGTGCGGTACTTGAATGCAAATGGCAGTGGCCTAGCTATGTCTACACTCTCTTCCAATAGAATGCTGGTCTATCTCAATCTCGCTAATTGTCACCTGAAAAATGCTTCCCATATGTCATTACCGAATTTGATCACCCTCGATCTTAGCTGTAATAGACTTACCATTTTCCCGATAGAAATTTTGCAGAGTATTCAAAATCTGAAATCATTGTTTTTGTCCAATAATCCTTTAACACATTTTCTCACAGTGAATGAAGGGAAATGTCCTGAAGTAAACATTCTGGATCTGTCGATGACGCATCTTTTCACACTGGATCAACATACAGTCAGTCTGTTTCCTAAAGTCACCTTACTGAATCTGTCACAAAGTGTCACACGCTTTGTAGATGGGCTAGATTTTCAGCCAATGAAAAAACTCCAAGTGCTGGACTTGAACAGATGTCCTTTGTCAAGCGTTGACAAAACGCTCTTTCAGAAATCTTGAGCACCTGCACACTCTTTTTGCTGATAACTATAAAATATGTTGTGCGGCAATGCTTTTGTTAAACTTCGAAAAATGCCATGCACCCAAAGACAACCTATCTTCTTGCCAGGATTTGTTGAAATCTAATTTCTACAGAATATGTTTGGCTGTTTTCAGCAGCCTGGCATTGGTAGGTAATGGAGTGAGTTTTGTGTTCCGCTTATCATCTCTGCAAAGTAGCTCTTCAGGCTTTAACGTCTTTGTACTTCACCTGTGTCTGTCTGATTTTCTGATGGGCATTTATCTGGTGCTGGTGGGTATTGCAGACAGACTGTATAAAAATATTTATATTTGGGAGGATATGAATTGGAGACATAGTGTATCATGTAAAGTGGCTGGTTTTTTGTCCCTAGTATCTTCTGAAGTATCTTCTTTCATCATCTGCTTAATCACATTAGATCGATTTCTTGTTGTTCGATTTCCATTGAGTTTTTTACATTTCAGAGGATGGAATGCGCAGCTCACTTCTTGCCTATCCTGGATTGTAGGTCTTTTTCTTGCTGTTATTATTCCACTGTTGCCTCCCGTTGCTCACTGGGAGTTCTACAGTCAGACTGGAATCTGCATACCGCTACCTGTCATTAGAAAAATGTTTGGGGGCCATGATTATTCCTTTGGAATTATGATCGTCTTGAATTTCATCGTGTTTCAGATCGTTGCTTTTGGCCAGGCAATTATCTATTGGTCTATACGATCTAACACCCTTAAAGGAGACATGAGTAGTCAGCGCTCTCAGGATGCCAGCATAGCCCGCCGACTGTTCACTGTGGTCATATCAGATTTTCTTTGCTGGTTCCCCATTGGTCTACTTGGACTTCTCGCCTCACAGGGTGTGTCTGTCTCAGGGGAGCTTAACGTCGTGATGGCCATCATCGTGATGCCATTTAACTCGGCTTCAAATCCTTTTATTTACTCGATCAATATGCTGCTGGAAAAACGACAGAATAAGAAAGAAGCAAGACTTTTAAAACTGGTGGAATCTCATAAGTATTGATGGAATATGTCTTATTATTATTATTATTATTATTACTTTTTTTTTTTGCTTAATGATTGTTACGTTACTAACATGTGTATGGTTGCCCCAAAACATAATACAGCAAAAAATAGCTTTGTTTGTTTGTTTGCTTGTTTGTTTGCTTTTTTGCTCGTTTGTGTAATTTGTTTGTTTAAATGTTTGTTGTTCGATTGTGGTAGGTAAATATTGCTGCATGGTGACTTAACATAATGAGGTAACATTGCTATGTGAATTGTAGAATTTTACAGTAAACAGCATCAATGCACTTTGTTGAATCATGCAATATTGTTCTTTTTTATTTGAATATTTTGTGTTGCAACGTTCCAGTAAATTACGATGGCACAGCATTCTGCAAGCTGTTGCTGATCTATGAAGGAAGTCTTCATCGCCATTTTTTTAGGAAACATTCCAGACTGCATTTCCCCATTTTCCAGCCTTCATTTTTCTTCTAATTTTGTTGCAAAACTAGGTAAACTAGTGGATGTTTGGCTCAGAAATAAATGCACGTCCAAAATGTGATTACCCATGGAAAATAGAAACCTAGGTCCTGTACTCATTTTTTTTACATTCTACCCTTCCATGTTTTAACGCCAGCAAAGGAGATGCTCGGAGTCTTCCACTATGTTAATTGAACTGCCGGGGTTGGTCATACCCAGTGAAACGTAAATGTTAGTTAAAAACTGTACTTGCCATTACCGTGCCAAAGTTACGGAAGACAAGTATTCGATCGATATATCAATGAAAAGAGCCACAGAGAGGCATCCTCACTGAGGTGTAAAACATCCACACGCTCTAAACGTTAGGCGGGAGGTGGGGAAGGTGAGCAATTTCCATGGTGTACAAAAGCAGTGTGTACGCTCTCTGCATAGACAGAACTGCGTTGAGCGAGTACATGCTTCGTTTACTAAATCTGCTTCAGGGTTTCCAATTAGCATCCCTGATTTGACGATCACATTCTGAACTCTCACGCCACTTGATATAGAGAAGAAAAATTAGACGCGAGATCTGGTGTTCTGTCAACCCTGTATGGACAGATGTAACCTCCCCATGGAATTAGTAAATGTCTGCCAGAAGGTCTGCCAGAAGGTGGCAGGAGTCTGGCCGTTTTCAAAAAGTGTGATTGTTTTTAGAAAAAATGGCTGTTTCTTTTTTTTTTTTGCCCCAAGGGCAAACGCTTTTAATTACTTGTGAAGACATTTACAAATGGAAAACATGAAAAGAGAACAGTACTAAAAACAATCAAAATTACAGTAGATCATTTTTTTTTAATTAAGGGCAAACACTTTTCTTCAATTGTGAAGAAATTACAAAAGAAAAACATGAACTGAGAACTGTACTAAAAACAATAAAATGGACAGTGGATCTTATATCACATAAACAAATTACAAGCAGCAATGATTTTACAACATGAACACCCAATCCTATCTAACATATACATAGTACAAAACAATACAAGCATAAACATTGCGTTTACACTGTCAGTGTCACACATTCACCTCCATACTGTTTTGGATCGATGTCCTTTTTTCTAATCAATAATCAGAGAGAGAGAGAGAGAGAGAGAGAGAGAGAGAGAGAGAGAGAGAGAGAGAGAGAGAGAGAGATTTCTACCATTTTCGGTACAGAAGAATAGGAATCGATATCAACATCACGAATAAATTGCTTATTTAAAAAGGCAGAGTAAAACAAAAAAAACAACAAAAATCAATGGTTGAGTTCTAGTTTCCACGCTCAGCTCGAAACTATAACATAAGATAGCTCTTCTCGAAGTCTACCCAACATAAGATAATCTTTAGGTTTGTTTAACACTACACACACACACAAACGCGCTTACGATCTTGGAGCACAGAATTGTTCAATTTCTGATACGATTTATGAATGGTTTGTTGACCAGATTCTAAGTTTAAGCTAACCATGAAATGATCCGATCGATATCCATAGTGGATGCTAGGATCTTCCACATAAAACTATCAGATTTTCAGAAAATTAAAAAAAATGTAATCTACTGTGTTGAAGAGGGCTCATCTTTCGCCATGTGTATCTTCCACTATCAGGGTTACGCTCTCTCTATATATCTGATAACTGCAGTTCGTCGATCATGTTCAGAACTACATCCTGAGCTTTGGGATTGTTATTGTGTTTATAGTCATCATAATCAATGGAAGGATCTAACACAAGGTCCAGTCTCCAACTGCTATGATGTTACGGGTTTTAAAATCGTCTATAGTACTTTTTTTTAGGTCACATAAAAATCTTGGATATCTCTATTAGGTCCGTATAACTGACAAGAAACAGATCACGCTCCATTTAAGTAAACAGAATAATTATACAGTTACCATCTTGGTATCTGTGTATTTTTATGTCTTGATCTCAAACGCTCTATTGAACATAACAAGTACACCTCTAGAATTTGAAGTATTAAAAGAGACAAAACAATTATAGCCCCATTCCAAAGCAACAATATGATCTGATTTCTTATTGAAGTGCGTGTCTTGTAGAGAGTAAATCGAGTGTGATTTTTGCTTCAGATACTGGAATACGTCACGTCTTTACTGATTATAAGCTAACCCTTGGCAGTTATATTGAAACAATAGGAATGCTATTCATGACTAGAATGTACATCTGACAATAGTTGACAAATATTATTTACAGAGAGCGGTGGTTTGATAGACATACCTGTTTACCTTTGTACCAGATGACATTCTTTGCAAGATGTACAGCATTCTTTGCAAGGTGTGGATATTGCTGATGTATGCCCTGATTTGGGCTGCATACATATAACAGAAGAAACAAGACGTGGAAACGGTCATCCATAAAGCAATGATGAAAGTAAGAATTATAATGTTGAAAGTGTGCTCAGCACCTGTAGTCTTCACTTGAACGCCGTTGGTTGCCGTTCCAGTCTTGAATATGCACATTCAGATATGTACAATGTTCTGTATTTTGTGCCAAAAAGGACACGCTCAAAATCAACCAAAAACATCAACAACAAAAAAGAAGAAGAAAAAAACCTCGCACCGCGTGCATAAAAATACAGCATACAAAAGCAACACTAGATTATTGCACTGGAAGCTCTTCCCCTTTCTCTGACTGAACATCATCAAATCATCGAACAGCATCAAATCCATGCCCCCTCCCCCCCCCCTCCCCGCCATCCCCCATCCCATCCGCTCGTCCGCAATACATCCCCCACCCCCCACCCCTCACCCCCCGCTACAGGCTTACAAAAAGTACATTTGTTATTTTCAAACTGTTTGGCTGTTTCACGCAGACGTCACCTTACCACTATCCCAAATTTGATCAAAGAAACTTGAAAATTGCCTGAAGAATGCATATCAGATGCTTGAAAATAGGTTCTTTGCTTAAGATTATTAGACAATCACGTTCATTGATACTTTAACGTAAATTACAGACACATTGCACATTACTTTGCCCAACGCTACATCGTTTAGATATCTTTACAAACTCCAATATCTGTTTGTTTGTTTGTTCGTTTGTTTGTTTTCTAGAGAAAACCATGTGACTTAAGTGAAACTTCATTTAGGAGAAAATAGGAAAGCGTGATATAATGTAACGGAAGTACAAGCGGAAGCAGAGGTGAGTAGTCGTATTGTTTATTTTCTTCACGTAAGAAGAGAAAAGAGCCACTTATGTACCCACATCTCAGTAGCAAATGCATGGGTTTCCAACCTTCAAGACAGATACTGGTGTTCTTTCAAAATATGAATGAACACACTGGTTAACCCGCGCATATTCCAGCCCTAATTCATTTAATCTCATTTTGACTTTTGTCACACTTCACCGTACCTCTCATATCTAGATCAAATGACATCTGTGGTAAGGCTTTCTTAGGTAATATTGCATCTTCCATTTCAAATATTAATCAATAACGTACACATCTTATAACAAAATTTAAAAGAACTGGATATTTACTTGTTATGCCATAAATCAGATCATTTGGTCTTTGCGCAAACACGCATAGTCATTTCTTCAGGGCAAACAAATGACATTTTTTCACAGCGTAGCGCAGAATTTTCCCCGCCCCACACTTCACCACCATTGTGTACAAGAGGTTGGATTTGAGAATCAAACAGTCTGATAGATACATGGAAAGATTTATTTCCTATCTTGATAATCTCTGCATAATGCACAACAAAGCCTGTTTTGCTCTGCTCTGCTCTGCTCTCTCTCTCTCTCTCTCTCTCTCTCTCTCTCTCTCTCTCTCTCTCTCTCTCTCTCTCTCTCCTCTCTCTCTCTCTCTCTGTATTTCTGTGTGTGTGTGTGTGTGTGTGTGTGTGTGTGTGTGTGTGTGTGCCTGTGTGTGTGTGTGTGTGTGTGTGTGTGTGTGTGTGTGTGTGTGTGTGTGTGTGTGTGTGTCTGTCTGTCTGCCTGTCTGTCTGTCTTTCTGTTTTCACTTGTGAGCCAAAGAGAGAGAGAGAGAGAGAGAGAGAGAGAGAGAGAGAGAGAGAGAGAGAGAGAACGGATACGAATACGAATACGAAAACGAATACGAATGCTTATTCAGTTTTAAGGCCAAGGTTCAATTCTGAAGGGACATACAATCAAACACAATAACTCAATGAAGGTACACATAGAAAAATGATGAAAAGCAATTCATGACGATGATTCAAATGCATCATTAAATGAGATATTAGGTAGCAGCACGCAATCTTTTCTGTGCTTCATATACATATACAGCCAAATTGGAGAGGACATGTTCTTTTCTTGTCGACAACAGTAATACTACTACCTTGAATGACATGGGTCGATAAAATACTTTGGCTGGATAAGTTTTGTTCTGAGATTATGTAGTGCAGGACAACATAACAAAACATGAAACTTCATCTTCCCTTGCTAAACCACACAAACGGCATATCAATTCGACTTGGGCAGGGTTGGAACATCTTAAACGATGGCAGACAATGTCAGAGACACCAATCTAAATTTAGCCAATGTGCTCATGATATGTCGATTCATTTTTATAGTAATATATGGTTCTAACTCATGAGTAGTCTTGTAATGTCTATACTGTATGAATCTGTCGCTATGATGGACATGTTCATACCAGTCCTGCCATCTACAGTCAATAATCCTCTCTTTAAAACATTTCAAAAACTAGATACGTCCTGAACACCCTGGTTATCCCAAACAAATCCTAACCCATAAGAATTTAAACACTGTCGCACCTTGGAAGCCCATGTTTTCTTACCATTATTACCTAGAAACAACAGCATTCTGTATGCTTTAAAACATTCCCTATATTCATCCATTCTGGTCAGCTTCAACCAATATTTAATGCATTTTACATATGAGTTTAGATGAACTGGATACCTTCCTAGTGCACCATAAATCATGTCATTAGGAGTTCTGATGTCAACATTTAAGAAACGCTTTAATGTATATGAATGAACTTTCTTTATACTTACACTTGTTTCGAAACCCCATACGGTGAAATTGGCTGTACTTGTGAGTCAAACAAATTTGAAAAAAACACGAAATGAGTTACAATCTAATTTATACAAATGTGAAGGATAGCTATTGCTGCTTTCTTTGCTCTGTTTTTACGATATCTTGGCATGCAAAATTGAAACTAAATTTTGTTGTGAAGTATATGCAAAGATATTTTTACGCATTAACTACAACGACTCTTTCATTCCCATAAGTCCATCTCTCATTCTGCGCTAAGTACCCTCCCTTCCTAAACACAGTAATACTAGTTTTTACTCATATTCAGTAGAAAGAAACTCGTGGAGAACGTGGCAGCAGAGAGTCCTCAGAAGAGAAGCCCCCTTCAAGCACGTGTTTCGGCCCTTATCTCCTGACACTCTAGGTTGGTTGTTGGGCCACACCCGGTTCAAGACTCCGGATGTCCCTCTGCTGCCTCTGCCCCCTTTTTTCCCCCCATCTTGGGACGAGCCATGCCATGGCTGGGATTCGAACCCATGACCCCTCTGGACATGCTCATTTTCCACTTTATGACTCGCACACTAACCACTGAGCCACTGGGACACCCCTGATATTTGTAGGAAAGTTAGCCTTATGAAGTTCACTTTTGTTCCTCCTTGACTAGATCCAGCTTGAACACCTCTCTGCCACTTTTGCCATTGCTTTCAGGGCTCTGGTTTTTTCCCTCCCTGCAACTGAGAGTTGTTTCATGAGGCTGTATGTAGACGTTCCTACAAACCCCCCCTAGCTCCAATTTCTGCAGTGAGGACTTGACCTGATAGCCTTCTCCCCTGAGGCTGTTTGCTAGATCAGCATACTTATCATCAGTCTTGCAGATTTGAGCTGCCTCCATTCTGTTCTCATATAACACTGTGAGCTCGATCATGATCAGCTGCTTGGTTGACTGAGAGTGGACTACTATGTCTGGTCTCATTGAAATCTTGCTGATGATCTCTGGCTGACTCTTTCATTCTGGGAGGTCTGCAGTGCACTCCCAGTAATCTGTCCCGTCGAGCAAATTCTGCCTACATGTTTCGAGCGGCACTGTTGTTCTTGGCCATGATTCGCTGCCTCCTGCCGTGAAGAATGTTGCGAGTGCTTTTGGAGTTCTGATTTTGCCTTTTGTGTGGTGGTACTAGCCCAGACTACTTGCACAATCTCTTTGAGCACTTGGTTGTGCCTCCATGTGTACCTTCCTTGAGCCAGGGCTACTTTACATGAGCTTAGAACATGCCCCACTGTTTGTTTGTTTGTTTGTTTTTTTGCTGTCCCAACGTCTGCACCACCTCACAGGCAGTGCACCAACGCTGCTCATTCCAGCAGCCCATCCACAGCCACAGCCCGGTCGGCCCCGCCTCAGTCCCGGCACCGGCATTTCACAGGGAGCGGTCAATGTCAAGTCGTAAAGAGGCAACCCACCGGAGGAGACACTGCACTGCTGCCGAGTCACTTCGGTGTGGTGTTCAGTGGCACCTGTTCTGATCTAATATATGCAGGACCACCACCTAATAAGTCCCCTACTGACAACAATAATTGCTTAGTCGCGGAGCCGGTGTGAGTGAGCTCTCCCTCCAGAGGGCGCCACCACGTCCGTCCAACGACAGCCTCCATGAACTCGCCGATACCGGTGACCCCGACGGAACCACACCAAGGCCACAGACGTGGAGAGGACATCGAAATTGAGGTCACCATGAGAGCAGGTCATGAAGGGCACAGAATTTGAGACATTTATTTATGCTGATCGATGATGAATGAGGATGAATGAGATGATGCTACGGATTTCCATTTCGGTCTGAGACTACATGACAGGGCTGTACTCTACGCTTCCTTTCATAATATATCCCGGCATCAACCAGGCCCGAGAGATACAGGCACCTGCAGTGTTGGTCAGAAAATCTGAGCAACACTCTCAGAAACGCATCCATTAAGTGGATGAAACTCGACTGTGTGGTCCCAGTCTTCCCATCTAAGTCCGCAGCAATTCAACTCTGGGTAAGAGCCGGTCGGGGCAGAAAAAAAACCCACATGACTTCTGATGGGATTCGAACCTACGACCTCCTAGCCCGGAGTCCGCGACGCGAACCACTTCGCCAAGGTGGCTGGTCATGCTCCACTGTTTGTTTTTCATGGCAGAGGGGCATGAAGGATCGTCGTCTGTTTTTCCCCACTTCACCAGGTTTGTATTTGAGGGCAGAAGCTTCCTACAAACCTCCTAGCTCCAATTTCTGCAGTGAGGACTTTGACCTGATAGCCTTCTCTCTCAGACTGTTTGCCAGATCAGCATACTTTTCAGTCTTGCAGATTTGAGCTGCCTCCATTCTGTTCTCATATAACACTGTGAGCTCGATCATGATCAGCTGCTTGGTTGACTGAGAGTGGACTACTATGTCTGGTCTCATGCCACTCTTGCTGATGATCTCTGGCTGACTCGTCCATTCTGAGAGGTCTGCAGTGCACTCCCAGTCACCTGCCCAATCCAGCAGACTCTGCCTGCATGTTCCGAGTGGCACTGTTGTTCCAGGCCATGATTTGCTACCTCCTACCGTGAAGAATGTTGCGAGTGCTTTTGAAGTCTTCATTTTTTCCTTTTGTGGTGTTGGTACTAGCCCAGTCTACCTGTACAATCTCTTTGAGCACTTGGTTGTGCTCCCGTGTGTACCTTCCTTGAATCAGGGCTACTTTACATGAGCTTAGGACATGCTCCACTGTTTGTTGTTCATGGCAGAGGGGGCATGCAGAATTGTCTGTTTTTTACCTATGTCACCAGGTTTGCATTTGAGGGCAGGAGGTCATAAACAGATCTGAGAATGAAGCTGATCCTGCGAGGGGCCATGTGCCAAATGTCATTCCAGGTGAGACTACTTTGGAGTGCATTCTCCCACGTTGTCCATTGCCCCTTGCTGGCTCTGCTGGGCTGCTTTTTGGGGCTTTTTTTTTGTCTTTCTTCTTTTCTCATCTCTTGAAACTCATGATGTCTCTTTTGGCTCTCTTCCTTTGGCCTTTGACCACCATTTAGTTTTGGTCACCCCCAGTCCTTGTGTGTTGGTCTGTGTGTGTCCTGTTATTTCTCTGATCTTGAGACTTTCTGTTGCAGAATCTATCGCCTCTTGAACTTTCCATTTTCTGCCTGTCTTCAGCTGGGGCTTGATTGCTTCTTCCACCTTGTCTCCTGAGTCCTCCAGCATGCTTTGAAGTCTGATCTTCCCTGCTTTGCATTCATCCAGGATGGATTTCAGTGGTAGTTTCAGCTTTGCTTGGCGACAGTACAGCGCTATGTCAGTCAGACAGGGTGGGACACCAAGCCATTTCCTTGTGAACTATGCTGGTGCAGATGTCGTATATCATCAGTGGCCATAGGAAGTTTGGTATCAGCGTGAACTGCAGACACCAGACCTTGTATTTGCCTGGGAGCCCCCACTGGTCAATGGTCTCCAAGCCTTCTTCCAACATCTGTTTGGTTTCTTTTGCTCTTTGGGAGTCTTTCAGCGTATCATCATACCATCTTCCAAGGCTTTTGACTGCCTCATCTGTGACTGTTGGAATGGCCTGGTTGGCAACACTGAGGACCACAGATTCGGCAACTTTTCCTTTCCTCAGTGAGAGACTCCGTAATTTCTTTGGCTTGAACTTTATTTTGGATGAAGCAACTATGTCGTCCAGCCTCTCCAGCACGTGACGTGTCTTGTCTGCTCTGGATGAAATCACTGTAGTGTCATCCATGAAAGCCTTGAGAGGGGGCATCTTGTATCCATCACCAAGGTCTGTTTGTCTTGCGTTGCTTGTTGCTGCTTTCAAGATGACTTCCATTGCCAACATGAACAGTATTAGGGAAATTACACACAGCCCATTGCAATGCCCACTTCCCAGTTGATCCAATCTGTTGTGTACTCCTGGTAGAGAACCGCACCGAGAAGTCATTGAAGTACTTCTTGAGCATGCCGTGGATGTTCTTTGGCACATGGTACATCTCAAGAGCCAACTGTATCATCTCATGGGGTACAGATCCATATGCGTTTGCCAGATCAAGCCACACTACGTCCAGGTCTCTCTTTTTCTGTTTTTTGCTTTTTGGATTGCGTTCCAGATCATTGTGGCGTGTTCTACACAGCCAGCCACGCCTGGGATGCCACCTTTCTGGACTGACACATCCAAGTACTTGTTTTCCATGAGTACTTGGTCCGCCTTTCTGCCATGATGGAGAAGATTTTTTCTTCGACGTTCAGTAGTGATATTTGCCTGAACTGGCTGATGTCACTTGGGTTTTGCTCTTTGGGGATGTACATACCATCTGCCATCATCCACTGGCTGCTGATCTGATTTCTTTCAAGCTGATCGCAGCAGCCTGTGGAGCCACTCCAGCACCTTGGGACATTTCTTGTACAGCTGGTAAAGTATTCTGTTTGGCCCTGGTGATGATTTGACTCTGGCTTTGTCGACCACCTTCATGATTTCCGCCAACGTTGGAGGCTTGTCATTGAACTGTTCCTCGGGGTTGGTTGGCCCCACCAGACCTTGAGTGTCGAGTGGTGCTTTGCTCTGTGTGAGTCAGAGTATGTTTCTCCTCAGATGCTGCTCATGAACTCTTTTGTCCACACTTAGGGCCCCAGATTTTGGCTGCTCAAACAGAGTTCTGGCACACTGGAAAGGGTCTCTGAAGAAGCGCTCTTGTGTCTTCTTCTTTTTTTTTGCTCTTCCTCTTCCTCACAGATTCTGCTTTGCTGAGGGCGCTGTGTTTTGCTTTCAGGTCTTTCCAGAGTTTTTTTTTTTCCAAGCCTTGTTTTTCAGCTGGCAGTGCGGTCTTCATTTGCTTCTTGAGGTTTTTCTTTTGGTCCCCGATCTTGTCAGTCTCTTCTTGGCGTCTGGATTTCTTTGGAGGTGTTTTCTCTTTGGATAGTTTTGCTCCATAGGCGTCTCTACATGTGGCATACACAATGTCCCCATATGTGTTCCAGAGTGCTTTGTGCCTATCAGTGCATCGAGTCTTTGGACGATTTTGCATCCAGTTTCTCCCAACCTCCAGTCTCGTTTGCTCGTGGCTGGTTGGGTTTCAGGCGCCTGGCATCGAGGGCCTGTGCAAATTCCTCATCCGAACCAACAGCGTGAATGTCCCTGGCACTGTGGTTTAAATCCTGGCCTTGGTCTTCCGACGTCTTATCTGCTGATACAGTGCGCTGCTGCTCATTCAGATGAGTCTTCACACATCCCATCTTTGTTCTGTGGATCTTCATGCCACGGGTGGTAGCGAAACGCTTTCCACAGACACATGGATATTCCATTTGGTTTATGTTCATAGTCCGTTTGGGATTTGCAGTCGTGATTGATTGAGCACCGATGGATTCATCATTGTCTCCCCCCCTTTCGGTGAATCCTGGGAGCATGTTTTCCTTTTGTACTTAAGAGCCACATGCTGAAGGCAAAGTGGGGAGCCAGCCCACAGAGCCCTTGGTTCTGGTCTTTCCCAGTGTCCTCTGGTCTTTCCCGGACATCATCCGGCCTATTCCCGGAAGTCAATGGTTTACCCATGCATTTAAGGTCTTTAAAGTTAACTGTTAAATTCCAGTCTGTTTGTTGCTGACTATAAACTATTTACTTGACGCTGGAGCCCAAGTACCGTTGTGGACAGTAATATAATGTCATCGGCGAAAAGCAGAATAAAGAATTCTATAACATCGAAAGTTACTCCATATTTACCCTTTTAATTATTTTCAAATGCAAGTTCATTTATGAATAAAGAGAACAATATAGGGCAACAAACATCACCCTGCTTAACGCCTCGAGAAACACATAAGAAAATCAGATAGTTTTTTCCTCCTGATCCTATTCTTGCTTTTATTTCAATGTACATGTTCTTTACACATCGATATAATTTACCTTTAATAATTTTTGTCAAAATAAGCCATAAAAGTTTACGAGAGATAGAATCAAAGGCCTTTTCAAAATCCACAAATGCAACATACAATTTTTTTTTTATTTCTTACAAACTGTTTTTGAATCGCAGCTAGTAAAGTGAATAAATGGTTAATTGTTGAGTAACCTTTTTGAACCCAGCTTGATTTTCACCAGTTATATTGTTACAGTGCACCCACTCACACAATCTGCCATTGATAACAGAACTATACATTTTACTACAAATATTACTCAGTGATATCCCCCATAATTAATTGTTCACATAATTGACATTGCCCTTCTTAAATAAGAGAGAGAGAGAAAAGAGAGAGAGAGAGAGAGAGAGAGAGAGAGAGAGAGAGAGAGAGAAAGAGAGAGAGAGAGAGAGACTATGTGTGTGTGCGTGTGTGAGTGTGGTGTGTGTGTGTGTGTGTGTGAGAGAGAGAGAGAGAGAGAGAGAGAGAGAGAGAGACAGACAGACAGACAGACAGACAGAGACAGATAGAAACCCATGCAGCTATGGCAGAAACAAGAGGAGAATCCGCCATGACAGATACTCGTTTGAAACCTGACGATGCGAGAAGTCCCTGCTACAGTCCCCGTGATACTTCCTACGAACACGTGACACTGTGCACGGCTGACATAGTGAACTGCATGACGTCACAACAGAGACTGCTGCACGTCGCTGCACTTAGCGTCCATATTTCTTACTTCCACGAGAGGGTCGAACATCGTTTAAACCCGTTCGTCCTTTATGTGCGATCTTGTGATAGAAATCCTGCCTCCAAACATCACAATCAAAGGCAAGCAAAGGGCTGTGAACCTTCATATCGTGAACGTCAGCTTTGTAAATCAGACATGCACGAGAAATAACTATGTTCTCTCCTATACTTCGATACAAAAAGCGATAAACACCGGTGGAAGAGCACAAGGAGTGTTTGGACCGGCTGCGAACCCGAATACGACCCTCCCTCTCTGCGTCCAGGTAGGCCTGTCCCTTTCGATTTTATGACATCAGCCGGACGTGGTGGATTTAGAATCATTATGGTCATGAATGACGTCACAAAGGACCACAGAGTGGAGATGAAAATAACCAATGGGACGGATAGTCCCCACGACGGAAGCATTCAAGTCGTGCCTTTGTCCCAACACCTTGGTGAGTACAGGGGCATCAGTAAGGATCTTAAGTGTGTGTGTGTGTGTGTGTGTGTGTGTGTGTGATAATCCTCTTTTTAATCAATAAAACGAGACAAATTGTACTACAGATCGTGTTTACTGGCTTGGCATGCCAGCCACTATGTGATCTGTTTACTTTGATAGCAAATGATGTTAACACAGCAGGAATACACTCGCCTTTTCAACACCTGCTACCTGTGGACCATGTTCAGTGTCTGGTGATAACTGATTGAGAGCAAAGGCTTTCATCCGGCTAATTTTCCACCTTGTGCAATAGAGTGTCTGTTGCTGTCTGCTGTCAACGTCCCACTAATGGTCTGGGTGTACATGCTTCTTTCACTCCATGACCTTTAAGACACTTGCAGATAGATCTGAATCATTAATTTCTTCTTCTTCTTCTTCTTCTTCTTCTTCGTCGTCGTCGTCGTCGTTGTCGTCGTCGCCGTTGTCGTCGTCATCACCGTCGTCGTTTTTTTTTTTTTTTTTTTTTTTTTTTTTTTTTTTTTCGTCTTTCTTATTTTTCTTATTGAAAAAACACATTTACAGGGTGCTTGCTCCTATGTGGTCATTTCAAAGAAAGATTTGTGTTCTTGGGGCAAAAAAAAAATGCCTCTCAATCTGGCAGAAATAGCAGACTAGCTATTAGCAGAGAGAGAGAGAGAGAGAGAGAGAGAGAGAGAGTAGTCAAGGATGAAAAAGAATGAGAGAAGAGTTGAACTCTCAACAGTTTGATAGACTTGTATTTTATTAATCCAAGGGATGAGCACCCATTACGCTGGGACTATTACTTGGATGTAGCCCCTTTTGGCTCCTGTGCTGCTTTGGAATGTGTGCTGTTGAGGAAAATTGATTTGAATATTTGATGCGGTGATTGTCCTCATGGGAGGAATGTTGTTTTGGGTGACTGGACAGAAAGAGGAGTTTTGTTTTACCACTGGAAAAGGGGAAAAAAGGAGAAAATATTAAACCCCACCTCGCAGAAGGAATTGAAGCACACATAGAATCTGAAACTGTATTCTGGTTTGTTACATTGAAAGAGGGGAGTCAGATGTGTGGTTGTGTGTGGGGCGCATGATTGTCTCCGTGTGCATAGGAACCGATGTGTGACAGTTTGTTATTCTTATTTCTACGTTTCCATATGTCCATCTTCCTCTTATTCCAAGATAACCACCTTTGCAGAAAACCATGGTATTCGTCTTATCTATATTTTCTTGTAGCAGTAATATGTCAGCTTCTTTTCTTCAGGTTGTTCAGCTGATTCTTCAAGCTTTCAACAGTATCTGATAGCAAAATCACATCACCTGCGAAAAGCAAACCAAAACAAACAAAATAGACTGAAGATCCTGGTACAACCTGGACTCTGTACTTCCCTTCCCTGATTAATTCTATGGCAAATTCATTGACAAAAAAGGATATCATGATTAAACTGAGCACACGTCCTTCTTGTACCCTCTCAGGCGATAAAAGATCAGAACATCAATGTTTATCTCTCAAACATGCAATGACTGAGTCGTAAACTCCTGGAAGTGTTTTTTTTTTTTTTTTACCATTTTTCAATCAATCCCTCTTCTTCTTTACACTTGCCATAACATGCGTTTCATGTGATAGATGCGTAACATACGTTTCAGA
>JADBJO010006386.1:102500-135325 GCA_016801955.1 Conus betulinus | reverse complement strand
CCCCCCCCAACAAAAAAAAACAAAAAACCTAACCAAACAACACGAACAGCCCTCCGACGCGAGCATTAAAGCAACTATCCGAGGAAAAGCATGAAAAACAAAAAGTTGCAGTTACAGCTGGCTAGTGCATGTGCATACTGAGTTACCTTAAATTGGCTGTCGAGTCAAGAGCCATCATAGTGACAAATATACACAATTTCAGTGCCACAAAAATAGTCTTCTGCTTGGTTATTTGTGACATTAACCCTCTGGTCATTCATTGAGAACTTGTGGTACTAAACATGCGTGATTCGGCATGCAGACACTATAAGAACAAATATATATAAGCAGAGGGATGTGCTACTCCTACATCCTAATAACAAAATGCTTTCTACAACAAAGACCATAGAATGGTCTATGAAGACAGAAAACATGTATCTAGTCTGTGTTGAGGTAACGCTTGACTGTACATATGTGTGTCTGAAAATGTGGCGTGTGGGCTGGCACACTGATGCCATACGGTATAATCAGTGGCGGAGCATGTCTTCCCATGGCAAGGTTGGGTGCGACCAGCATAGTATTGAGGTCCTGAGATACATGGCATAGATGGTACAGGTCATGTAGAGTAATTGTCTCGTAGTGTTATGGATAGGGGTATTCTATGTTGACACCATGTAGCCTGCTGTGCAAGTTAGAGCCGATAAACTGATTCTGCGCGAGGATATGCCTGGTGATGTCCATCTCAGATCCACAGACGGTATTGTATTATCATCCGAGGCAGGCTGTGGTATATAGCGCCCACAACTCGCACACGAATATTGACATAGCCATATGTTCTGTCAACTCAGTGGTTGTTTCTATGCAGCAACCTACATGTCTATGCCAGCTTCCAACAACATCACTTTTGGGGGAAAAGTGCTTTATAGCCCACTAGAGTCCTGCTACATTTCAAGGGAGTAAGTTACGGCCAAGCAGGCACTCTAGAACGGCCAAACGGGTAAACCTTAGCATAAGAACAATAATCCCTGTTTCACCTACGTGACACTTGCGACGGCAGTGTTGTTCCGCTTGGCTCCCTCCTTATTCAGGGGACTAAAGAATCCAAAACAGACACAGTAACAACTGAGTAACAATGTATATAACTCCAATGGGTACAGAACAAGGATGATCGGATTAGGAGTAAAAGACACCGCAAAAGCTCGAACAGCGCAATTTCATCTCGTGACACCAAAGGGACGTCGTAGCATAGACGCTCCAGCGGAATGGACAGGGCGGCATAAATTCATGTGTAATGCTCGTTGTCTAGGCCATCTATGCCAAATGTACGGGAGGGGTACTTGTGGATAGGCAACGCTTTTCGACCGTACGACGTCGTGATACAAGCCATTTACCTACACAACACGGCCAAATCGAAGTATACAGACGCAGCAGTCCTCATCCCATGTAATACTAAGGTATTTTACACACAAGCACCGGTGCTGGCTGAATACACCTTTGGTAAACACAGCTTTTTCCAATGGAAAAAAATGTACAAAAAAACCAAAGGCAAACAGAACACACACAAACTCCCACACCCACAAAACTATCCAAAAAAGCAACTAAAAGACAAATGCAGTACAGCATGGTAGCTCAACTGCATCTGATGCCTATAACTAAGGCTGTGCCAAGAGCATCAGAGTGAAAACAGTAACATTTCAGTACCACAAAAATTTTGTTTCTGCACGCTTAGTGTCCACTAAACTTTCATTCGTTGAAGCTTGGGTAACTAAAAAGATGGCATGTCAAACTGCTATATGAAGAAAAAATTATATATATATAAAACGAGTGAATGTCAAACTGCTATAAGAAAAAAAATGACGCAAGTTTCTACAACACAAAGACAATAGAAGGGTCTGTAAAGGCAGGAAACAACGTTCTATCTAGAGCCTATGTACGCTTCATTGCAATATATATGTGTGTGGTTGCGTGTCTCTGTGTTGTGTGAAAGTGAGTGAGTGTGTGCGTGTGTGGTGTGTTGTGTGTGTGGTGTTTGTTGTGTATGCACATGTGCAAATTTACACAGAGCAATTCTGCCCATGCACCACCATGATATCGAGCAATTACTAGACATGGGGTAAACGCATGTAAGTACTCATGCTCAGCTTAGTCCACGTATGTGTATCTAGTGCCCCATGTACATGTGTATGCCGTCTAGTGGCCCAATGTAACATGTGTTATGGCAATCTTGTGTGTGAGATGTAGACAAGAGTATTATATACACCGAGCATTGGATCCTGCAAGCACACAGAATATTCATAGACATATGCACACAGGTGTTCTATGCCACAAACACTAACATGCCATGCTTCCAACAAACCATTGGGGAAAATTGCTTTCCCCAAATAACTACATTCAGGAGTATTAGCAGCAGCCTTAACGACTAAAAAAAAAAAATCCTGCCAGTACTACTTGATACTCCACTTTGATATTTTTTTCCAAAGAGTAACAAGCAAGATGCTTTTTTTTTTCATCTGGCCCATGTCTCTTTAGGGACTAAAAATACTAAAACAGGACACAGAACACTATGATTTCATATTAGTATTAAAATATACATGCAAAATAAAAAGCAGCTGTTACACAAAGCTTTAGATAGACACAAGAGTAAATGCCTGTATAAATGTGTGTAATTCTCTGTGTGTAGGCACATCTAGTGCTCAAAGTACGTTGTGTGTAGGCAATCTTCTGTATGACTTCTGTAAGCATTACCTAGACATCCCAAATGTATACAGAGCATAACGCACATGTACACTGTATATTTAAACACAAGCACACATGCTGGCTGAATACACTATTGGTAAAACGGCTTTTTCCACGGAAAAGAAGAAAGTTGTACAAAAAAAGGAAGAAAAACACAAACACACACACTCACCACATATAAAACATATCCAAAAAGCAACGAAAAACAAAATGCGTTACAGCATGTAGCTCATTGCATCTGATTCCTATAAATAAGGCTGTGCCCAGAGCATCAGAGTGGAAAACAGAAACATTTCAGTGCCACAAAAAATACGTTTTCTGCACGATTTAGTGTCCACTAAACCTTCATTTGTTTGATAGCTTGGTATATAAAAGGATGCATGTCAACTGCTATAAGGGGAAAAACAAATATATATATATAAAAAGAGGAATGTCAAACTGCTACAAGAAAAAAAATGACGCAAGTTTCTACAACAAAAACAAGAAAAGGGTCTATAAAGGCAGAACCCACCTGTACCTGGTCTGTGTCTATGTAACGCTTCATGTACATGTTGTGTGTGTGTGTGTGTGTGTGTGTGTGTGTACGTGAGCAATGTGTACAGAGCATTTTGCCCATGCACCACACTATATATCGAGCAGTACCATGGACATTGGGGTAAATGCATACAAGTAATGCTCAATGGATATGTGTATCTAGTGCCCAATGTACATGCGTGTATGCAATCTTCTATGTACCACGCAGACAAGAGTATTATATACACCGAGCATTGATCCCCACATGCACACAGAATATTACATAGTCATATCGCACAGGTGTTCTATGCACAAACACTACCCATGCCAGCTTTCAACAGACTGTTGGAGAAAATTGCTTTCCCCATGGAAACTACATTCAGGGAGTATTAGCAGCAGCCTTAAACTGACCATAAAAGAATCCTGCCACTACTACTTGATACTCACTTTGAAAATATGTATTCTAAAGAGTAACAAGCAAGATGGTTTCTTTTTTTCATCTGGCCATTGCCCCTTTAGGGACTAAGAATACTAAAACAGGACACAGAACACTATTATAGAATGTAGAAACCAACATGTAATAATAATAATGATTCATATCAGTATTAAAATATACATACACAATAAAAGCAGCTGTTGCACACAGCTCTGTTGATATATTTCCAAGGTGGAAAGAAGAGTGCAGGAGGCATTACCAATATGGTATCAACACAGCCTTAGGACGAATAAACATCGATTCATGGGGCAATCAAGTTCAAGTGCACCAGAATATATTCATATTCAATGTTGTTGCTCATGATGCAAGATTGGTTTTTGAAGGCAGTGGTGAATAGAAGATACTGTTTTTGAGGATGGAGAGAGAGAGAGATAGCGAGAGAGAGAGAGAGAGAGAGAGAGAGAGATTCAAATACGCTTTAGTATTACAAAAAGACAAAGGGGAAGCACACATAATAATAATAATATAATAACAATAATAAAAATAATAAAAAAAATCAAAATAAAATGAAAAGGGAAATAAAGAGAAAAAATGTTATCCATCTTTCACACCTCTAAGGACCCCCATCCCCATCAAGAACAAATAATTTTATGGAGCAGTAAGCTGGATCACACTCAAACACTAGTGAGCACATCACACATCTTTCACATACTGATATTTGCATACACTGATACAGCATGCTCAATTGTTCACAGTATTGTGGGAAAAACATTTTCAGACAGTACTTGAAAACAACCATCACTTTGGGAAAGTGAGATGATATGAATTATGTGAATATGCATTGACGATAATTATTTTGCATAGCTGTTTGGCGAGTGTGCAAAATATTGAAACAATGTTTTTGTTCTGCAAGATCTGAGCTTCAACAGTACTTACGCTCGGGTGGAAGTGAGTTCCAGGGAAGGGGGACCAGACTAACAAGGCTTGTGTGAAATAGGTCAATTCTAGGTAGGGTATAATGAGGTGTTACAGAATTTCTAGAATCCATGCAAAATTTGGATTGAATAGTTTGCAGATTTTATTGAGATACACCTTTCTGCATGCACTTTCTTTTATTGATAGCAGAACATGGTCCTTCAATCAACTTAAAGCTGCTTGCATGAACTTCGATATCATCACAGAAAAAGGTCACAAGATCCTTCAATATGTAGGGAGATTGTTTGCGTAGAAAATAGGAAAGGACTTAAAACTGTGCTCCGGGGTACTCCCACATTTGACAGGTAATGTATTAGATGTGGAGGAATTAAGACCAACAAATTGTTGAAGACTGTCCAGAAATGAACTTGGGAGAAATTTTCCTGAAGGCTAACAATTCCTCTCATCATTACATTAATGATATGATGAGACAAAGGTAGAGAGTATGAGTGAGTGGCGTGGGGTGGTGGTGCAAAAGGGAATAAAGAGACTGAGATGAAAGTCAGGAAATATATTGTAATATAAAATCCATCATCAGCAGCCTATGGGGACCATATGTGCACAGGTGTTCTATGCACAAATACCACCATACCAGCTTTCAACCAACCATTGAGGAAAATTGTTTTTCCACAGGGAATACATTCAGGGGGTATTAGCAGCAGCCTTAACTGAAAAAAAAAAAAATCTCACTACTACTTGATATTCACTTTGATAACATTTATTCCAAAGAGCAACCAGCCAGACGCTTTTTTTTTTCCTCTGGCCCTTGTCCCTTTAGGGACAAATCTTTCACATACTGTAACAGACACAGACCACTATTACACAATGTAGAAACCACGTGTAATGAGAACAGTAATGATTCATATCAGTATTCACATATACATACACAATAAAAGCAGCTGTTGCACACAGCTCTTTGATAATTCTGATGCAGAAAGAAGATACAGGAGGCATCACCAAAATGGCATCAACACAGCCTTAGGTGGAATGAACAGTGTGATTCGTAAGGTAATCATGTTCAAGTGCACCAGAATATATTCGTATTCAGTGTTGCTCATGATGCAAGACTGGTTTTGAAGGCAGTGGTGAATAGAAGATACTTTTGGTTTTGAGAGAGAGAGAGATAGAGAGAGAGAGCAGAGAGAGAGAGAGAGAGAGATTCAAATGCTTAAGTATAACAAAAAGAAGACATTGTGATAATTATTTTGCTTAGCTGTTTTTAGCGAGTGAAAGTGTGCAAAATAACAATTTTTTGTTCTGTAAGACTGAGCTTCAACGGTACTCACACTCAGGTGGAGTGAGTTCCAGGGAAGGGGACCAGACTAACAAAGGCTTGTGTGAAATAGCTCAATTCTAGGTAGGGTATAATGAGGTGTTACAGAATTTCTAGAATCCATGCAAAATTTGGATCGAATAGTTTGCAGGACTAATTGAGAAACAACTTTTTTGCATGCACTTTTCTTTTATTGATGGCAAACATGTCCTTCAGTCAACTTAAAGCTGCTTGTAAGAACTTCGATATCATCACAGAAAAGCTTCATTAGCAGCCCATGGGGACCGGGGACCATACGTGCACAGGTGTTCTATGCACAAACACCACCATACCAGCTTTCAACAAACCATGGGGGAAAATTGCTTTCCCCATGGAAACTACATTCAGGGAGTATTAGCAGCAGCCTTAACTGACAAAAAAAAAAATCCTGTCACTACTACTTGATATTCACTTTGATACATTTATTCCAAAGAGCAACCAGCAAGACGCTTTTTTTTCTTCTGGCCCTTGTCCCTGTAGGGACAAATCTTTCACACACTGTAACAGGACACAGACCACTATTACACAATGTAGAACCAACGTGTAATGAGAAAGTAATGATTCATATCAGTATTCACATATACATACACAATAAAAAGCAGCTGTTACACAGAACTCTGTTGACAGTTCCAATGCAGAAAGGAAGATACAGGAGGCATCACCAAAATGGTATCGACACAGCCTTAGGAGGAATGAACAGCACAGCGATTCATGAGGCAATCATGTTCAAGTGCACCAGAATATATTCATATTCAATGTTGCTCATGATGCAAGATTGGTTTTGAAGGCAGTGGTGAATAGAAAATACTGTTGTTTTTTTGAGAGAGAGAGAGAGAGAGAGAGAGAGAGAGAGAGAGAGAGAGAGAGAGAGAGATTCAAATATGCTTTAGTATTACAAAAAAGACAAAGGGAAAACACAAAGCAAAAAATCAAACTAGCATAAGCAAATAAAATAAATGAATAAATAAAAATGAGAAGTAAAAAAAATGTTATCCACCTTTCCACCTCTAAGGACCGCCCCCCCCCCCCCCCCCCCCAAACTCCCCATCAAGAGCAATGATTTTACGGAGCAATAAGCTGGCTCACACTCATACACTGGGCGAGTACGTCAGACATCTTTCACATACTGATATCTGCATACACCGATACAGTGTGCCTAATCGTTCACAGTATTGTAGGAAAACATTTTGAGTCAGTACTTGAACAACAACCATCACTTTTGGAAAGTAAGATGATATTAATTATCATGTGAATATGCATTGATAATAATTGTTTTGCATAGCTGTGTAGCGAGTGAAAGTGTGCAAAAATTTGTAAACAATTTTTTCTCCTGTAGACCTGAGTTTCAACAGTACTTACGCTCAGGTGGAAGCGAGTTCCAGGGAAGGGACCAGACTTACAAAGGCTTGTGTGAAATGGGTCAATTCTGGGTAGGGTATAATGAAGTGTTACAGAATGTCTAGAATTCATGCAAAACTTGGATTGAATAGTTTTCAGATCTTATAGAGATACAACTTTTTGCATGCACTTTCTTTTATTGATAGCAGACATGTCCTTCAATCAACTTAAAGCTGCTTGTATGAACTTCGATATCATCACAGAAAGGTCACAAGATCCTTCAATATGTAGAGGGAGATTCTTTGCATAAAAATAGGAAAGGACTTAAAACTGAGCTCAGGGGTACACATTTGACAGGTAATGCATTAGATGTTGAGGAATTAAGACTGACAAATTGTTGAAGACTGTCCAGAAATTAACTTGGGAGAATTTTTTCCTGAAGGCTAACAATTCCTCCCTCATTACATTAATGATCTGATGGGAGAAAAAAGGTAGAGAGGGGGGAGTGTGTGGGGCTGGTGGTGCGAAGGGAATAAAGAGATTGAGAATGAAAATTCAGGGAAATGTAAATATAAAATCCTTCATTAGCCGCCTTTGGGGACCACTGTAACCATCCTAACAACAGAACTATTCATATTGTCTGCTCCCAGGCCTTTCATCTGTGGGATCGGACTTGTCAGGCAGGCACAGCTGATTGTGTTTGTGCTCCCTTGGCATCAAATAGAGATATACCGCAGTCTACGATTCCGTGGTATTCTCATCACCAAAGGTTCAAAAAGGGGAATCCAACAGCATCCAAAAGCATCTTCTTTTTAAATGATAATTATCGACATGAAAATCCTTCGCAAAATCAACAAACAATGCTCCAGAGAATGTACTTTCATTGATTTTTATATGCCAGTAGCCCTACTAAGGCTTTTTTTTTTGTAGCACTGTATGAAATGAATGATCCTTTCTAAAACCAGTGGACTCTCCTTCAATAGATTGTGTAACTTAAGATGGTCATAACTGCATCTGTATTCATGTGTTTTTCTAATACTTGCAACATTGGGATTGGTCTGTTATTGCTTGTTGTGAATGGTTGCAGGACACACGGTAACAACTTTTGCAACTTTGAACTGTGTTGGAGCTGAAAGTTTTGGAATGTTATCATCAATTCCATCACATCTATAACTCTGCCTCCTTCAAATCAGATAAGGAATAGTAAACATCAGTTACAGAAAGAAAGGGTACTGACGGTTAGGAATGGACATTATTAGTATTGCAAGACATGGTTAATTTTCTGGGTATTTGGTTGAATGATACCATATCCATCCCTCACACCCACCCCACACCTCCACAAAAAGTACATATGATTATATGAGCAATACACTGGCTCACACACTTACACTGTATGAATACATATATATCTTTCATATCTGGGCATTCCTATGCACTGACATAGCCTGTCCCAATCATTGACAGTCGCAAATTATTTTCAAACAGTGGTACCTTTGAACAGAAACAACGCCTTTGGGAAAGTGAGTAAACTGTATGTTGGTTCAGAGTATGAGCACACCTGCTCATTCGCCATGCCATCATCTTTTTGCAAAAGGCTGTTCTTTCAGTGTCTGCACAATACTGGACCTCACATGCTGCTCCACCATGCTAAGTTTTATGTCAACAACTTTTTAACGATGCCACTTTTGTGTGGTGGTGGTGGTGATTGCGTGTGTGTGTGTGTGTGGGTGTGTGTGTGTGTGTGTGTTGTGTGTGTGTGTTGTGTGTGTGTGTGTGTGTGTGGGTGTGCACCCCCCACACTTGCTCGCAAAAAAGACCTTTGTATAGTTTGCATGTTTTTTTTTCTCAGCATATTGCCTATTGCATGAGTTACTTTTTCAACCATCTATGGAAATAACTAGGTTCATTTTTTGACCGGGGGGGGGGGGGGGGGGGGGGGGGGGGGGGGGGGGGGGGGGGGGGGGGGGGGGGCGGGGTCAGTGGATCTGAAGGTAACGTTGTGACGAGCAAGGATGCAGGAAAACGGGGCTGGATTTGGTCGGAAAAGAAATGGAAAACGAGTAACTCGAAGTTTAGGTTGAAGAAGTATAATGCGTAAAAGGAATGGAATGAACCGACTTGATAGGATGCCATGTGGAAAATGATTGGAGAGCAGGTTAACAAAAGACTGAAAGAGGAAATGAAATGTGGATGGTCCTGTACAGCACTGATCCTGGGCATGTGAACAGGTGTGGGAATGAAAAGTGGGATCTGGAACAGGGTGGATACTGAGAACTGGAATGCTGGGGATGGAAGTTGGAAGAGGGGGACAGGTAAGGACGACAATAAAGATTGTCCTGGACAAGATATCACAGGGGCAGAAGAAAACGGGACAGACAGAGAAAACATGGAGAAAACTTAAGAACACAGGATGTCTTGCATGTCTGTAAACAAGCAGTAAAATGGAAAATAAGGAGTTGGAAAAGATCACACATAAAGTAAATAAAGCACTGTTCAGTTTTACATTTACAGTCTGGCTGGCCACGGAAGCAAAATGCATTGATAAAGCATGTTGTTTTGGGGCAGGAACTGATGCTGAGGCAAAGCTGATACTGCAGAGTGAGCTGGGAATATGAAGAGATGTGCCCATCCTCCTCATCCCTAGCTAAATGTTCCATAGGAGATATGAATGGTGACAGCTTTCAATTCAAGATTCAAAATGATTCCAAAAGATGATGGTTCGCAATTTTAAGCAAAACTTTGATTTTCCCGAAGAACAAAATGGAACGGCCAGCAGAAAGGTGGGAGGGGGAGGTACTGCCATGGAGCTGGCAAATAAGTGGTGCGCCCAAACACACCTAATTCCCATCTCCATATAGCATACAAAAGGTGTGATGTATACTCACGCCCCCTCCTCCCCCCCCAAATGAAAGAAGCGGACTGCAATCTGTATAGTTGGAAAATACGGTTTCACTCATTTTTATGTCATGTTTGCGACTTCTGGGAATACAAATAACTGGTGCTGAAAAATCATGTGTCTGTTTTTCTCCTGTGCATCAAATAAGCATAAAGTTCCACTCTGTATTGTGTGTTTAGGTGGATGTGAATATATCAAGAAGTGACCTCAAGCTCAAAGGGACTTAACAATGAAGACGACATAATGTGTGGAAGAGGAAGGGGGCATAAGCAGGGCAGAAGGGATGGTGACGATGGTAAAACTGACTGTTTGAAATGAGAAGGAAATGCCAACAACGAACTCTGGAGGACACAGAACAGGAGAAGAGAGTGAAACCTCACCGATGAGATAAACAGCAGGGAGAACTGGAGAAGTGAGGAAAAGAGAAGTTATAGATTGGTAAGGGAGATGACATCAAACGTGTGCATACGGAGAAGTGCAAGAATGAGACAAGGAGATTGGAAAATACATGAAAGAAAAAAGTTGCAGGCTTTAAAAGTGGAATTTAACAGTGCAAAAAGAAAATTATATAAAATGGGAAGTGTAAGAGACCGTATCATGAATGGATTTAATTTAAGTTGAGGCAGAAACATGGGGAGTGGTGATAATGCACAAAAGGGGGGAGAATGGAAAGAAGAGTTCACTAGAAAGATAGAGAACACCTGAGATTTGGAAGAGAAAGGGGAAGGATGAAAACTTAAACACATGATGTCTCGCATGTCTGTAAGCAAGTGGTAAAAGTACCAGGAGGTTGGAAAAGATCCAACATAAGCAGTAAATGAAGCACCGTTCAGTTTACATTTACAGTCTGGCTGGCCACGGAAGCAAAATGCAGTGAAAAGCATGTTTGTTTCAGGCAGGAACTGATGCAGATGCAAAGCTGATATTGCAGTAAGTAGGGAATAAGAAGTGATGCGCCCATCCTCCTCTCAATCCTAGCTAAAATTCATCATAAGAGATAAACAGTGACAGCTTTGAATTTAAAATTCAAAAATGATTCCAAAAGATGATGGTTGGCAAATTTAAGCAAAACTTTGAGTTTCCAGAAGAACAAAATGGAACGGCAGCAGAAAGGTGGGAGGGGAGGTATTGCCATGGAGATAGCAAATACGTGGTGCGCCCAACCACCTAATTCCCATCTCCATATGGCATACAAAAGGTGTGATGGAGATAAACACGCCCCCTCCTCCCCCAAATGAAAGAAGCAGACTGCAATCTGTATGGTTTGGAAATACAGTTTCGTGCATTTTTACGTCATGTTTGTGACTTCTGGAGAAGATAAATTGGTGCCTAAAAATCACGTGTGTTGTTTTTCTCCTGTGTATCAAATTTGGCATTAATTTCCACTCTGTATTGTATGTTTAGTGCTATTTTGACATCTAACACTAATAACAAAAAATATGTGAATATATCAAGAAGGTTCACAAATTTAAGCAAAACTTCGAGTTTCCAGAAGAACAAAATGGAATGGCAGCAGAAAGGTGGGAGGGGAGGTATTGCCATGGAGCTAGGCAAATACGTGGTGCGCCCAACCACCTGAGTCCCACCTCCATATGGCATACAAAAGGTGTGACGGTGATAAACACGCCCCCTCCTCCCTCCAAAATGAAAGAAGCAGACTGCAATCTGTATAGTTTGGAAAATCCCGTTTTGGCGCATTTTTATGTCACGTTTTTTGACTTCTGGAGAAGATAAATTGGTGCCTAAAAAATCATGTGACTGTTTTCTCCTGTGTATCAAGTAAAGCATAAAGTTCCACTCTGTATTATGTGTTTAGTGGCATTTTTGCTTTTAACACTAATAAGAAAAAAGATGTGAATATATCAAGAAGGTTCACAAATTTAAGCAAAACTTCGAGTTTCTAGAAGAAACAAAATGGAACGGCAGCAGAAAGGTGGGAGGGGAGGTATTGCCATGGAGATAGCAAATAGGTGGTGCGCCCAACCACCTAATTCCCATCTCCATATAGCATACAAAAGGTGTGACGGTGATAAAACACACCCCCTCCTCCCCCCAATGAAAGAAGCAGACTGCAATCTGTATAGTTTGGAAATTCCGTTTCGTGCATTTTTATGTCATGTTTGTGACTTCTGGAGAAGATAAATTGATGCTGAAAATTCACATGTCTGTTTTCTCCTGTTGTATCAAATATATGGCATTAGTTTCCACTCTATTGTGTGTTTAGTGGTATTTTGGCATCTAACACTGATAACAAAAGATGTGAATCTATCAAGTAGCAGGCAGAAATAAGTGGATAGAAATCAAGAAACCATCTTGAGCTAAAAAAAAAATAAAAATAAAAATAAAAAAAAAAAAACCTAAAGTAGTGCTGCATCATGTGAGAATACTCAAGTTTGCGATTTCGTAAAGGGAACTACTAAAAAATATAAATATGAGACATTTGGACAAAGGAAAACAGTTTGTCAAAGGAGAAGTAGCAAACTAAATGCAAGTAAAAAAAAATGGGAAAGAATGATTTTCTATACTGAACATTTTGTGGGAAAGTGCCAAATTTTTGGAGAAGATAAATCTTAAGACACAAATGGATAGCTGGAAGGTCAGTCGGAACACTGAAAAAAACTGCAGCAAAAAAAAAAACTACTGAAAGATGAGAAGCAGCAAAGGATGTAAAGCAGGAAAGTGGCATAACCACGATTACAAAAGGAACTGGAATGCAAATGAGTTTGAGCAGAATGTGTTGGAACAGCTGTGGAAATGGTTGGCAAAATCTGAGAGAGCTAGAAGAGTGTATATTGACACATTTAGCTCAACGTGTCAATGGATTGAAAAGCAGCAATACATTGCAAATAAGCAGTGACCTCAAGCTCAAAGGGACTTAACAATGAAGACTGCATAACGTGTGGAAGAGGAAGGGAGCATAAGCAGCAGAAGGGATGGTGACAATGGTAAAACTGACTGTTGAAATGAGAAGCAAATGTCACAGATGAACTCTGGAGGACACAGAACAGGAAAAGAGTGAAACCTTGCCAATGAGATAAACAGCCAGGAGAGAACTGGAGAAGTGAGGAAAAGAGAAGTTATAGACGGTAAGGGAGGTGACAACAAAAGTGTGCGTATAGAGAAGTGCAAGAATGAGACAAGGAGATTGAAAAGAGTTGAGGAAGGGAGAGTAGATGGTTGAAGGGTTTGTTCACATGTTAATCTGAATAAGACGGATGGAATGAAATTGAAAGAAAAATGAAATACGAGATGAACTGGAAGAAGAAATGGAATAAAGAGGGTTTTGAATAGAGTGACAGAGGAAACTGGGGTTCATTCTCAAGAAAGATCAGCATTTTCACCATGAACGTTACACACACACACACACACACACACACACACACACACACACACACACACACACACACACACACACAGAGTGTGACAGTGGATAGGGTGGTGGTCGGTTATAACAGAGATGCACATGACACCAAAAGGTATGACAATAAGTAGGGGAAGTCGTTTAGAATAGAGATGGACATGGCAGTGAATGGAGCCCACGACCTCAGAAGATATGACCATGGATAGGGGTGACCAGTTAGGACAGGAAGAAATGAACCTAGCAATGAATGGAGTCCATGACCTGAAGGTATGATAGTACATAACGCGGGTCATTAAGAATTCAAAGAGATGGACATGGTTGGGAAGACAGTCTACGGTCTCACAAGGTGTGACAGCAGGTAGGGGTGGTCGTTTAGACCAGAAAGAGATGGACATGGCAGGGAAGACAGTCTACAGTCTCACAAGGTGTGACAACGGGCAGGGGTGGTCGGTCAGGATATGAAGAGATGATCATGGCAGGGAAGCAAGTCTACAAACAATGGCAATGACAAGACATGGAGCCATTCCAGTTTGTGTCCCACGTTTATGAAAAAACAAGGGATGAGAAGATGAAATGGGGAATGAATCGGTAGCCAGTGCTGGAAATAAGAGGCACGTTTAGAGAGGGCATGTGTGTGGTGTGTGTGGTGTGTGTGTGTGTGTGTGCGCGCGCGCATGCGTGCACTCGCGCATGCGCGAGAAGGGAAGGTAAGTGAGGGAATAGGATATGCGACACTGGGTTACAGTGGCCAAATTTGGATAAGAAACGTGAAAGGAATGAACAGAAGTGGATGGTAATGAGGTTGAACACGGAGGGAGGGGTGGGAAGGGAACAAGACGGGGGGTGGTGGTGGCAAATAAAACAAAGCAAGGACTGGAATGAGTAGTATGAGGGTCAGCAAGGGAAAATGGAAAGGGTCGAGAGTAGACAATGGAAAGTGTGGAAGGAAAAAGTGAACAAAGGATGAAGGGAGAGGACAAGAAAGAAACTGGTTGGAATTCTTCAGTTTGTATTTGCTGATTATACTCCCAATGACACCCAGTTTTCAAGTTTTCATTCCCTTCTTTTCTTTTGTTTTCTTTCTGAGTTGTAATCATTATGACCCAGTCCACAAAACAAAGCCTTTTCTGGTCTGTCAATATCACAACAAAAATTGCTTTAAAAAAAGCCAGATCACCAAAACACAACAACAACAACAAATAATACTGAAAAGGAAACAAACATCATCTGCATGTGATTTAGCTAAACTGTTAATATCTAAAAAACATAAAATTAGGCTGTGCTACAAACAACTGGCTTTTCACTGATTTTTCACAAGAAAAAAAACGCAGGGCATAAGGTAATGAAAAGCATGTCATTGCCGCAAATAATGCATAAAGTTACAAAGGCAAACAGACACTGGAGAGTGGACACCAACTTATGTCCTTTTAATATCTAACAGCTTTACGACCCATCTCATTTTCATCAGTATCTTCACATCTGGCCTCAAATTCCCAACGAGCGATCTCAAGTTATCTTTCCTCAGCACACTTCTCTCTTCTTCTCTCTTCTGTTTCTATTTTCCACCTCCTTCCATGAATAAATCTTTTCTCCATTATTGCTGTGTACCACTTCACTGACCATTCTTCTCATCTTGTTCATTATCTTCCTATTTCTGCAAATGTGCTGCCCCTTTTTCTGATGCAGTGACACATATTCTATGGTTTCTAGCCACGACTTTTGGTCGTTTTATTTACTTTCCACCCTTCATCCTAAAAGCTGTGCACACCAGGTACCTGGTGGAGTCCTTACCAAAATAAGCAAGATCAGAGCGAGTATATGACGTTCAACAGTTCGAGGTGGATTTTCTAGGAATATGAGTAGATTACAAACAAGCCCAATTATCAATACTGCGGTATCTCGTAAACTGTGGAAACATGGAATACATATTTCCATAGGTGGAGCAGAACTGAGACTTCGCTCAGATTTCTTTTTGGAATTGGGGCTGGGGGCTGATCCAGGCGAATGGATGAAAACGTGGAAACACAATGAAATAGAATAGCTGATGGAAGATGGGAAGTGTGATGTAGAATATTTTTAGCCCCTGCAAACATATCAAACTATACTTTATTCATGTGAGAAAACCATCCACAAAGCCCATCACACATGTTATGGATGGATGATACAACACCCAGAATGTCACAGTAACATACATATCCTACCAAGTCCACACATTGGTATGCCAGCATGAAAATGAGCACATCAATTCAAATAATACACAGACCGGATCGGTTCGATTTCATAGGAGAAATGCCAAAAGGATACACACACTGAGATTGTTTCATTCCTTGATTTCTTCCGCGATGTTTTCTCGACTGAATCAGTAACACACACAGAGGGTCCGAGTCATTGGTGCCTTATCAGGGGTTCGGTGACAGATGCCCACGTGCCGAGGAGGGAGAGGTGCACTCAGGAAACAGGATCAGCAGACACCAGCGCAGTCAGGCATCAAAGCATGGGGTGCTGAAATCCTTGGCTGGCTGAAGCAGGAATCAAACTGCTGGAGCCACGTCTTGGTAGTGTCTGCACAGCAAATGAGAGGTCAGTCAGAGGTGCTCACGTGGCCTTGTGGACAATGCACATATCAAAGAGGCAAAAACAAATCCCTGTTCCATGCTTTGAACTTCTCACAGGGTTTGTTTGGCTATGTCCACATTTATTCCCACAACAGAAGAGAACCTATTAATGGAAAGCTGCTTCCCGATTCACTCGTTTCGCTTCTTTCTATCATTTCATTATTCTCTTTATGTATTATGCATACCACCTTTTCCTCCTATTACCTACATCTTACTCCCGGGGATTCGATGAGTAGCAGCCATGTCGAGCGGGTCATGGTTTTGCTCACTCCAAGCACGCAGCAAAGTTCGTGAGCTGATAGTATTTTCACCATGCTGAATCGACCACAGTGGTTTTGCCACTGCAGCTCTAAGATTTCGTTTGTTGACCGTTTCGTCCGTCGTATTTACAAGAATGACTACCGGCGTCAACCCTGTCTTCATTAAGGTCAAAGACACCCCTGATGTAAGCAACAACAGACCAGTACAGCCATTGAAATTTGCTTGGCAGGTGAGAGGTCAGCCGGAGAGGGATCGATAGTTGGGGCACAAATGGAGGATGTATCCCACAACGACAGTGGCAAGAAATCAGCTCCTGATCCAGGGTATGAGGGTAAGAGGGGACAATCGTACAACTTGCTAATACTAACCCTTTTATTCTGAAGAGTAACATGGGAGAGGGGAAGCCAGCAACCAAAGTGCGGGTCGACAACGTACCCATATCAGTGGCCGACTCAGAGATTGAACATTCTCTGGCAAAGGTAGGGTGCGAGTTGTGCTCTTCAATCAAAACAGAGAGAGCGAGGGATGCAGACGGAAAACTTACCCCGTTTTTTCAACAGGGTGGAGGGTCGTGTTCATCACCCGTCCCTGATGTGCATCTGGACAAGCTCCTCAAAGCAAGTCTCTTCTGGGCTAAAATCTATCACAAAAAACAAAAGTTGGCTCAGAAAAAAAAAAACCTTCATTTGCTCTAATTGCCAGGGACAGAGCCACCATACCTCAGTGTGCAACAAAGAGGTTGTTTGTCGTGAGTGCAGACAATCCGGCCATAAGCGCGGGGACCCTCTGTGCCAGTTTTTTTTTGTTAGAGAGATTCCAGCTGAGGACACAGAGGACACAACAAGAGTGGGTGGACACTGCGCTGATGGACAGCGACCAGCCCGACGACTGCCACAGACGGGAGGACCGTGCAACCAGAGGCAGGCCCAGCGAGCATCAGGCCACGTTTTCTGCCTCCCTGCAGCTGGAGACCCTGTCCCGGAGCAGGTCGGAGACCCCTAAACGCCGACGATCCAAGGAGGGATCCAGCCCTAAAGAGGTAGTGGGGAGGGGTAAACACCTGAAAATGGACAGTGGTAAATCAACCTGTCAGGCTCTCCACAGTATGAACACTGAGGTAAGTGACCAGTGTCTATAGATGCCCTACCTCCTCAGACAGATCTCATGGCTTCGGCCTCGCTTGATTAATGGACACCGAGTATGGAATTCGGAAAAAAAATGTTGTGTAATATGCGTATAATGGTTCCAATGGACAAAATACATATTTGTTCTTTGAATGTAAGAGGTCGCAGGAAGAAATTCAAAAGAGCTGCTATTTTTCATTAGTTAAAAAGGAATTAAATTTATATTGCCTGTTTACAAGAAGCCTATGTAACCGAGAATGATGCGTTTGCTGTGGCAAAAACAGTGGGGAGGAATTTACTTTACAATGAGGGCAGGAAAAGGAGTCAAGGACAGATTATTCTAATAAAAAAAATTGATGGTAATGTAGCTGTTGAACTGGCTTTAGAGAGAATCTTAGTAGTGTCAGTCAAAAGTGGTCTATGACTTTAAATTGGTAAATGTTTATGCTCCAAATAATACGAAAGATAAAGTAATTTTCATGACAAAATTACAGGAAACGTGTGCTGAATATAGTGAGAAAAATCTGTTGTTGCTTGGTGATTTGAATTGTGTCATGAAGAACAATCTTGATATTATTACGGGTCTATGTCGTCATGAATCAGAGGTTAGAGAGTTAATGTAGTAAGAAATTCGAATCTGACAGACATCTGGAGAGTTTTTCATAATGAAGAAAAAGATTTCTCCTGGAGTAAGAATAACCCTTTTATTGCTCGACGTTTGGATTACTGTTTTGTGCGAGAGGAAATGTTGCGCTTGTGTGTTTCGTGTGAACTCAACGACAGTTGCACATTCAGATCACAAAGCTGTCATAACGGAACTGAATAACGGTCATTTTGAGAGAGGTCCAGGATACTGGAGATTTAACCATTTTTTTTAAAGAAAACAAAGTTTGTTGCAGAAATGAATGATTTATTAGATAAGCATCTCAATGATGCTACCGATGATATTTCTTATAGACGTACGTAAAGGTGAAATTGATACTTTTTGTACTAAATATGGAAAATCACTTGCTTGTAAAAGAAGAAATTATGAGTATCGTCTGAACGCACAGCTTGTGGAAAAAGAAAGGTATTAGCCAGCAATCCCTATGATGTAGGGGTACAGAAACAGTATCTTAGTTTAAAACAAGAAATAGAGTTGCTGCAGGTTGAGAGAGCGAGAGAGCGCAAATCAGAGCGAGAATTAAATGGACTGAAGAAGGTGAAAGGCGTACAATATATTTTTGCAATCTGCAAAAAAAGCTAGAGGAAAGAAGAAAGTAATAACGAGGTTAACTAAAGATTCAGGTGAGAATTGCAGATCAGACAAAATTTTTGGAAAAGAAGTCTTCTTTTACGGGAAACTTTATAATCAAGAAACTGTAGAAAAAGACGTTAGGGGAGCAACAAATACATTTATGGAAAATGAAAACTTCCCAAGACTAGACGTTAATGAAACTGTTTCATGCGAGGGCATGGTGACACTGAAGGAAATGACAAGCGCTTTGAAGAATATGAGAAATGGATCTGCCCCCGGCAATGACCCGACTGACAATAGAGTTTAAAATTTGTTTTCGGAATAAGATACGTAAAACACTCGTTCATAGAGGCTTTCCATGTTGGTAAGCTATCATATTCTCAAAGATAATGTGTAATAACTCTGTTACATAAGGGAAAAGACTTAGAGTCAAATTAGACAACTGGAGGCCAGTCACATTAACTAACAATGATTACAAATTCCTAGCCAAAGTCTTAGCATTACGACTTGGACGAGTCATCACTAACTTAGTAAATGGAGATTAGGTAGGGTATATCAAAGGTAGAAACATCGCCACAATCATAAGATCGATTGATGATATAATCAATTACCTAAATAGAACTAATAGAGCAGGCTTTTTGCTCGCTATTAACTGTGCAAAAGCATTTGATTCGATATCAAAGAGTTTTCTGCTGAAAGTGTTTGACGTTTTTGGTTTTGGACCAGATTTTTGAAAATGGGTATCTATTTTGACAAACGGAAACATGGCCTCTGTAAATCACGGTGGTTGGATTTCCGAGCCTTTTGATGTGAACTGCGGAGTAAGACAAGGCTGTCCATTCTCACCATTAGCCTTTGTGCTAGCCGTCGAGCTACTAGTTACTAAGATTCGAAATAGTTCAATTGCAGGCATGGAAATTCCTTTACATTCTGGGAATGGAAATTCTAGTATTAAGATAAAACAAATGGCGGATGACACAACATTGTTTCTCAAAGACCGACAAGATATGTCTAAATCAATAGAAACCTTGTCATCCTTTGAAAAGTTTTCTGGATTAAAATTGAATGTTCAGAAAACAAAATCTCTTTACTAATGGGAACTATGAAAAGACTCAGATCTCCCATTCACAACAGTAAACAGAATTAAGTTTTGGGAATATATATTTGACACCAGTAAAATTGGCAAAGAACATTGATGAAAACTGGACTGAAAGAATCAATAAAATGAATAGTGTAATAAACAACTGAAAAGGAGAGATCACTCTATTCAAGGTAAAGTGACTGTAATAAAAACTTTTCTGATAAGTCAATTAGTTTATGTAATGCAGTCTATTGGTCTTCCAGAGTCAGTGCTGCACAAAAATTAATACAGCGTTATAGCGATTTGTATGGCAGAAAAAATTCAGTAACAGGAAAGCATTTGAGAAAGTAAAGAGGAAAGTAATGGAATCTAATGCGGATGAAGGTGGTCTGAACATGATCAATATGCTTCAGTTCCACAAGGTTCTGAACTTACAATGGATGCGTAAATTATATAATGTTAAAGAAAATGAAAACTGGAGGCTGATCCCACTGTGGTATTCAAATAAACTGGCGAATGGGAATAATTTCTTTAATGTAAATACAAGGACAAAAGATATGCTGGGTATTATTAGAATTGAAAATGATTTATGGAAAGATATATTTGCATGTTTTCTAGATAACAAAACTACAAACAAAGTGAAATAAACAGTGGTAATGTCCAGTCGCAGCTTCGTTTCAACAACTCTTTGATTAAATACAAAAATGAAGTACTATCCTTTCCAAACTGGCACAATAGAGGAATTGAACAGATGAAAAGATATAATCCATCGGAACGAACATAGACTTTTGTCACTTGAGGAAGTACAGAACATGATTGGGCGAAGCAAGGCTAACATTATTTTTGAATATAACGTCCTTATTAATTCTATTCCCAAAGAGTGGATTCAAAGGATGGAGAGAGGAGATCCATGCGCAAGCCAGCAGGATTGTGATGCAAACATTTTAATACAAAACCAAAGAACATCTGGAAAATGTTATCCAAAGACAGTGAAAAAAAATTGCCAATGGCCCATTACTTCTGGGAAAGGAAATTTGGGTACATTCTAGACAAACAGGCCTGGTTTAAGGCTAAAGAAACCACCAAAGAAGTAAGACTTAGAGTCCTTCACTGGAAAGTGTTACATATGATTTACCATACAAATGTAATGTTAAACAAAATGAAAATACGAGAAAATAATCAATGTTCATATTGTGTTGATACAGTGGAATTAATTGAACATTTTTTCTATAATTTTCCAATTGTTAAGAAGTTTTGGAATTTCATCGAGCAAACAATTTATGTAGACACACATATCAGACTAAGGTTGTCAGTCACTGATGTTCTGTTTGGTGTGAACAGTTCAATCTGCCCCCGTGGAAAATATGTATAGATCAATCTCATTCTATTAGTTGGAAAAATGTCTATCGGTATTTTTTTAAAAGACACGGTCTGCATTCTCATTGCAGTCAATCTTTGAAGAAAAGTTCGGCATCAGGAGCTAGTTCATACCTCACCTCATCTTCCAGCTTCTTCCGGCCCTGTCACCCCCCCCCCCCCCCCCTCCCCCTCCCTCCCCTTCCCCCTCCGCCTCCTCCGGCGCCCGCTCTCCTTTTTTCTCTGCCTTCTTTTTTTTTTTCTTCGTTGGCCTGTGTCGGTTCGTCAGTCGTTGGCTCTCTCTTAGTTATTCATTAGCACTGTTCGTTCATATTTCCCAAGTCCCAATGGATTGTTTCATTCATTCTTTCAATTACCAACTCATCTCATTTCCTTCCGGGGAATGGGGTGGGGTGGGGTGGGGGAAAGTTCTTGATTCACTGTATCTTTGCTTGTTCATTCCATAACTACATAGATTTGCGGAGAGGAGTTATAAATGCGTATTGACGATTTACCTATGATTTTGTACGCCCGCAAATCTATGCGTGCGCGCGCGTGCGCACATGCACTCGCACGCACGCGCACACACACAATCACACACACACAGGCACGCGCGCGCGCACACACACACACACACACGCACTCGCGCGCGCGCGCGCGCGCACACACACACACACACACACACACACACACTGGTTGCCTCGCTACCGGTCTTTCCTCACGTCCTCCTTGCAGCCCCCCCCCCCCCCCCCCCCCCCCCCCCCCCCTCCCGTTTCTTCTTCACTGTAAGGATGATGTTTCTGGGGAACTGGCAGGTGCGAGACTACTTGTGATCGTGGCATGAAACACCTTATTTATCCTTTGGCTCCATGTTCGCTCGTTCCTTCGGTCATTCTTGGTGTTTTCGTTTTTTTGTTCCCAAGGAGGGCTTTCGGGGGACGTTCGGGAACACGGGGGAGAACGGAGGAGGCGAAAGGACATCTTGATGTTGTATTCTGTGTATTCAACCTGGCCACATCTAGGCCTGAAGGTTACAGTCTCACATTTGCTTAACAACTGTATATTTATTTTGTTATCACACAGCAACGAATCCTTTTTCGTTTTTGTGTTGTTTCCTTCTTCCTCTTCTTTCTTCCTTCCTTCCTTTCTTTTTCTCTGTCTGTCTGTTGTTTTCTTTGTACAAGCAGCAGCACATTATCAGAGTGAGTGTGCCAGTACACCACACACTAGAACATAAACAAACCCAGACACATTGCATCAAAACGCCAAAACACTAAAATCAGCCAAAAACTATGTCCATTGTAAGGGTACATACAGACTATGCATGGTATGTGAGAGACTGGGTTGTTTAAAAAAAAACGGAAGAAAAAGAAGGAAAGAAAAAAAAGCTAGTTATGGAATTTTCTTCCGCTTCATTTCTTTTTGAAAGATGAAGCGGACAATGTGAAGCACCAAAAATATAAAGAAGTGGATTTCGGCCCTAGAAGGGAAAAAAAAATCACCGCCTTAGGTGCTCCATTGATCCGACAACTGATGCCACACACACACACACACACACACACACACACACACACACACACACACACAAGTAAAAAAAAAAATCTTACTCCATAACCATCCTTTCTCTCCAAATTCTACCCATACCCCCTCCCTCCTCCCCCTCTTCCCCTCTGTCAAGTGTAACCCAACGTTTGTGACGCCAAATTATGCTTAATTCTGGGGTGGGAAGTGGTTCGACACTGTGCTGGGATTTTTGAACCTGGGGGGATAAATGACGAGGACACCTACCCCATTATGCTCTGCGCATCATGCCAGAATGTTATGCGCTCTGTTTGTGCATCTGAGCCAAAGCGTCAGCTATGGAGTATAGTCAGCATGGGCTTGGAACAAAATTATCTTAATGAAAATATAGTTGCTAAAAGCAAACATGAATAAGTAGACATGGGGGAAAATAATGATATAGTGGCACGAAAATTATGCCTTAATGCATTATCGGGAGTCACGATATCTGTCTACGGGTAGCAGGGTAAACTGCACGTACGTTATGTTCAGTCTTTGCTCATCTAGAGCCTTACCTCATTCTTGAGGCGTTGTGATCTCCGTGGAGCGGGCACTGAGGCTGGCGGGAGGGAGAACACCAGCTGGAAGATGAGGGGGACCAGGCGCCAGTTGGTTCCTGTGCCCTCGGACGTGGATGTGGCGTCAACAACATCTCTTCTTCGGAGTCAGTGTCCAAGACATCAGCAGAAAAGGTGCAGGTTGTTGCCATGGCAAAGGCTCTGGTTCCTCATCTGGGAGATCGGCGGCTAGGAGGAGGTCTCTTTGGTTGACGACCCTCTCTGGGCCACCTGGCAGGACAGCATACACTTGTTATGCTGGTTTGGCGGTGACACAGTGTGGGTCAGGCTGCCAGAAGTCCTGGATCCTGTTGCGGCCTAGAACCCAGTCGTGCATGTAGACATGGTCGCCAACCTGGGGATCATGGCTAGATGTTATGTGGACGATCAAATGCCTCCTGGTGAGCTATCCCAAGTCGCTGTTGGTGTTGCCATATTCAGTCCAGTGTGCCTGCCGTTGTTGTGGTGGAACGTCCCAGGAGGTCGTCAATGGGTAGCCTGGGTTCCTGCCCAAACAGGAGGAAGATGTTAACCAGAACAAACTTATACAGGCAATCCAAATCTCAAGACATTGCTGGGACATAAGAGATGGGGCACATTTTTTGTGACAGTATGTAAATCTGTTTTTGACCTAAGTCAACACCACGTAAGCCCAGGTCTCATACTGACTGTGCTAAGTGCTGACGTGTCAGGTCTATATCTATGCCACCGACTTAGTAATTTAACACGCTATGCATACATTATTTCATGCATTGTGTCTTTGGACGTCTATACATAGTGAAGGTTTGGTGTATCTGTTCTACGTATTGTGTTCTTGCTCCCTCCTGGCCCAAACACGCACATATGCATATGAGTGAGCCACCATCCATTGCAAAGGTTGTTCCCCTTCTCACTTCTTTGTCCGCATGTGTATACACACGAAAGAGAGAGAGAGAGAGCGAGAGAGAGAGAGAGAGAGAGAGGAGATGCAAAGACAGTGAAAATGGTAGAGTACAGACGACAGAGCCCATGAAATCAAAAGGTCAAATTTGTATACTACTGGCGGAAATCTCTTTCATAGTTCTCTCATTGGAAATGCTATTCTTAGCAGGTGTGGAGGGGTTTTTACCTTCCTGTGGAGAAGTGCGCGTCTTTCTGCACGCGTGGGACAGGACTTGGATGGCGGACATCGTGTATGTGACGACAGCGGCGAAGAAAGAACAGGTTCTTGGTTGTTGTCTTCCATCGCCTCTTCAGATATGGAGTCCAGCTTCCTTGATGATGAATGCTGTTGTCGTCCATCACCTCTTCGACATGAAGTCCAGCTTCCTTGATGGTGAATGCTGTTGTCATCCATCGCCTCTTCAGACATGGGACTCCAGCTTCCTTGATGATGAATGCTGTTGTCATCCATCGCCTCTTCAGACATGGACTCCAGCTTCCTTGATGATGAATGCTGTTGTCATCCATCGCCTCTTCAGACATGGACTCCAGCTTCCTTGATGATGAATGCTGTTGTCATCCATCGCCTCTTCAGACATGGACTCCAGCTTCCTTGATGATGAATGCTGTTGTCATCCATCGCCTCTTCAGACATGGAGAGTCTAGCTTCCTTGATGATGAATGCTGTTGTCATCCATTGCCTCGTCAGACGTGGAGTCTAGCTTCCTTGATGATGAATGCTGTTCTCATCCATCGCCTCTTTAGACATGGAGTCCAGCTTTCTTGATGATGAATGTTGTCATCCATCGCCTCTTTCGACATGGAATCCAGCTTCCTTGATGAATACTGTTGCCTGCAGATTCCTTCCGATCCCTACAGAATTGTCTCCTTCCAGCTGCTTGGCCACGGCCGTGTCTTCGCTCGTGGCTCACCTCATGGAAAAGGTTCACTTCCAGGTGTCACGGAGAACAGTGGGCACACCAGGTGGATGCCCGTTGAGGCTCTGGCCCTTTGTTGTCGCTCAGATCCGGTTCCTGTTTCTGTTGTAAACGAAAAAAAAAGACAATTTAGTTATCTAACGTTGGGTTGGAGAGGCGGTCGGTCAGTTATTTCAGCGACGAACCGATTATTTCATCTGTTGGAACAATGCAACCATCTACTGGAAGGGGAAGGATAGAAAGTTCGAGGAAGGGGATGGGGGTGGAGAGTATCTGTTAACTGCTCCTTCTCCACACTTCGGTACATTGTCATTAAAGAGAGGAAAATGAAAGATGATCAGCTATACTGCAAAGGATGGCAAATGTCAGTGTGTCTGCAACGTTTACTAGACACCTAGTTTGGTTGGTTGCTTCGGTGGTTAGTTAGCAGGTGGCTTACTATATTAGTTGGCTGGTCGATAGGTTAGTCTTTCAGTTTACTTGTCGATTCAATCAATCAGATCAAAAAAGCGTGGATAGGCCAAAAGCACAGCAGGGGTGCTTGTTTGTTTTTTTTCCCCACACGAAATGAATTTGCAAGCAAAATGATTACACATGGCAAAAACTAATTATCAGAACGACTGGGGTGTGAGAGAGAGAGAGAGAGAGAGAGAGAGAGAGAGAGAGAGAGAGATGAATGAATGAATGGTTTTATTGTGATAAGCTTTACAAAATCCATTCAGAAGGTGTGTGGAGGGGGGGGGGGGGGGTAGGGACTGTGTACAAAAAAAAAATCATAGATAAACATGACCAATACATAACAGGAAAGATCATCGTGACGAGGAATCCAGATCACGGAAAAGCATCGAATTCAGTTATCAACACCGAACCGACACACATTCTCAAAAGTTTAACAATTGCGATGCGACAATGCAGCACGATGGATCGCCAAGATTTCGGTTTTCGCCCTCTGTGTTTACTTGTCATGCAGCCTCTAAGTTCTTCCTTCAAGGAACACAAGCGGTCATTCAGTTTCCTTTTTGTTTCTTCCAAACATGTCACGCCGTCTCCTATTGTAATTTTGTCAGCATGTGGTGTCGTTGACATACTCAAATCAGAAGAATCTTCACAACCACTGCTACTATCTATCACACACATGTTCGCTTCTGCGACAAAGGCTTGGGTTTACACGTTGAGTTGGAGTCTGTGTCGTAGTTATTAATGGACTGTCTTTTTGTCTTTCGGTATCAGAAACATTTTCTACATGATCTCCATTAACACTTTGTGTGTCCACATCACTGTCATTGTGGAATTCTAATGAGGGAACAACAGTAACTGACTCACAGTCTATGTCACACTGTGCCATGTCGATGCGTGTTTCACTGCCAGATGGTTCACTTGGTGCAGGCGAAGATACAGCTGAGGGGAGGTGGTCAGAAGACTGCAAGATGTCAGCACAGGCAGCTCCATTGATGATGTTATTTCTGTCGGTGTTGTACGACAGACAGGGTGGCGTTGGCAGGAACAGACCGGACGGGGTCAGTACACATTCACTTGCCTTGTTTCCTGTGTTCCTCGATCCTTCTCCTGTCTCTGTTGACCTGGGATGCACATTTTTTCTTCTGAATACAGCACTGTGAGCTTTGGCTTGCACGGCAGGGGAATGGTCGGCAATCGTGTTCAGTCTTAGAACGACAACAGTGTGCTTGTCTCTTGCCTTCAATTTTAAAAGATAACGTCAAATCACGCAGAGCTGTGTTCAGGATATTTTCTAAATTTAATGGAAGACCTTCAACTGGCATTGTAGTAGTTTTGTTGTAAAACACAGACAAAATTTACCGGAGCTATGGGAAGTTCGACTTGCTGGCAGCCAGACAAGGCCAGACAAGGGAAGTCGATAGAAGCGAGAGAGAGAGAGAGAGAGAGAGAGAGAGAGAGGGAGAGAGAGAGAGAGAGAGAGAGAGAGAGAGAGAGAGAGAGAGAGACAGACAGACAGACAGACAGACAGAGAGAGAGAGAGAGAGAGAGAGAGAGAGAGAGAGTGAGTCTGGGGCCGCGGATCCAGTACTGACCTGGTAAGGCAGAGTGCGTGTGCGTATAAATTTACAAGTGCTTAAAAGTATATAAACGAGCTTCTCCAAAGTGTAGTGAAAACGCTTTCATGACAAAGATCCTGGACATAAACCCTATCAGAGGAAATCCTTCCCAGTACAGGCATGAGTTTTGTTTAAAAGCAGGTGAGTAGATGAGGGGGGGGGGGGGGGGGGGGGGGGGGGGGGGAGGCAGAAATCTTTCCCCGTTTCAGAGAGATGACAGAGATATGTCATCAGAGAGAGAGAGAGAGAGAGAGATGTCATCCGAGTGAGAGTGAGTCACCAGACAGAGGGTGATGGGGAAGGTGGGGTGTGAAGACAGAGAGACAGGGAGACAGAGAGAGACCGTCGGAGTGGAGAGAGAGAGAGAGAGAGAGAGAGAGAGAGAGAGAGAGAGTATCCGTCTAAATTACTACTTTTCAACAAATGCAGTTGATGTTGTAGAAATACATTACGGACCAGTTTTAAGGCCTCCCCAAACCCACCACCAAATGGTCAGAGCGCTTGCCTGCAGAGCTGACGGTGGTGAGAGATTGAACCACACGTGGGGGTTCCAGTTTTTCCGGCTTCAAAACCCTCTGTCCACCCAGCAATCAATGAAAACCCTCTGTCCACCCAGCAGTCGAAAACGCCCTGTCCACCCAGCAATCACTGAAAACCCTCTGTCGACCCCGCAGTCACTGAAAACCCTCTGTCCAGCCAGCAGTCAATGAAAACCCTCTGTCCAGCCAGCAGTCAATGAATACCCTCTGTCCAGCCAGCAGTCAATGAAAACCCTCTGTCCACCCAGCAATCAGTGGACACCTGATTCAGTTCAGGGGAAGGTTACAGAGGGCGGAAAGAGGTGGGCTCCCATCTTCCATCATGCCAGGCCCTAGACACGCTGACCTCTGACAGGTAAAAGCCTTCATTGCCAGAAGGTTATGGGTATGTTTGCTTTCGTTTTCAACAAAACCCCACATTTAAAACGGGAGGGGGGGGGGGGGGGGGGGGGAGAAGAAAACCTCTCCCTGAAAGCGATCCTTTCCGAGAATGTGAAAACTATGCTCATCTTTGATGGAAACGAAGCAAGATGGTGTGAAGTCCTGTCTGAGGGCGAGCGAGTGTCGGAGGTAAAGAGCTTCATGGTTGACCCAGCTTCCCTTGACATTTGCAAAGCACAATGACATTCTCTTGAATTATTTTTTGAAAGTTTGGGGAGAGGTGACATGAATGGGCCCCACCAGCGAGGTGTGTGTGTGTGTGTGTGGGGGGGGGGGGGGGTGGGGGTGAAAAGGAAATCGTGGAAAGGGGGAGGGGGTCGGGGTGGGGGGAGGAGAAAATTATCCAGCAAAAAAACTACTTGTATTTGAATCTTAATTGGCCAGCCAGGGAGAGGCGGGGGTGGGGGGGGGGGTTGGACTGAAAAAAGAGATTGTGGAAAGGGGAGGGGGGTCAGGAGGAGGGGGAGGAAAGGAAACTATCCAGCAAAAAAAGAAAATGTTTTTTTAAATATCAATGGTCCCCACCAGGGAGAATCGGGGAACGGGGGAGGGTTGGGGGGGGGGGGGGTGGAGACTGAAAAAAGAAACCGGGAGAGGGTCAGGAGGGGGAGAAAAGGAAATTATCCAGCAAAAAAGCAAAAACAATTTTGTTTTTAAATCTTACCTCCAAAAAGGCTTGGATTTGATCGAATTCAGACCAAGGTGTAGGTAGGTCAATCAGACGGCCGTATCTTCTTTCGGTTTGCACTGCTTTGCCGTGGCGAATCATGCAGCTATCCCTTCATCATCCCATCACATGATGATCAGTTTTTTTTTTTTTTTTTTTTCCCCAAAGGCTTAAGTCACACCACGGCGTTTGTAGGTGAAGCTGGCATTATTCAAAGAAGCACACAGTTTAGAACGGCAAGTCTTAAGGCACTTCTTTTGCACCTTACCGTTTTAGCGTCAAAATTCAGTTCTCAATTCGCTGCTCGTTTGCGATGGCGGGCATCGTCACGTGTTTACACGCAGCACCGTTCATTGGTGGAGGATGTCAAACCTTTAGCTATGTTGTGAGATGACATCATGCGCGGTGTAGCTCCGACACTCTCAGGAAACACGTGAATCACTGTCTCGGCCTCTTCCCTTTGCAACACGTCCCTTAGAGTTGTCAGGGTCTGTGGAGGAGAGCTAGAGGGGAGGAGGGGGGGGGGGGTGGGGGGAGATTGGTGGGAAAAGCTTGAGGAAGGTGGGGTGGGGAGGTTAGGGGGAGACAGGGTGGACGTTTGGGGGAGGTTGGGTGGTAGGTTGGGAGGAGGTTGGGGAGGGGGGTGGGAGTTAGTTGGGGGAGATTGGGGGGAAAGTGGAGGGAGGGTAAGTTTGGGGGAGGTTGGGGTGGGTAAGTTGGGGGAGGTCGGGCGGAGGTTGGGTGGAGGGGGTAAGTGGAGTGGGGTGGGGGGTCGGTGGAAGTTGGGGAATGCTAAGTTGGGGGGGGGGGGGTGGGGGGGTAAGTTGAGGGGTGGGGGGGTCGTTAGTTGGAGGGAGGTTTGGTGGAAGTTGGGGGATGCTAAATTGGGGGAGGTTGGGGTGGGTAAGTTGGCGGAGGCTGGGGGGTTAGTTGGGGGGAGGTTCGGTGGAAGGTGGGGGATGCTAAATTGGGGGGGGTGGAGGGGGGGGGTGGGTGGGAGTGGAGGGACGGAAAGATGGGGGAGGTTGGGGGAAAGTTGGGGGAGGTTAGTCAGGGAGACTGCGGGAAGAGGACTGTGGCGGGACCTACCTGACTGTCGTATAGGGAACATTTCGTCCACGTCTCACTTTCCTTCTTCCTCTGCAGCTGGCAGGGAACAAACTAATCAACCTCCCTCCCTCCCTCCTCCCTCTCTCTCTCTCTCTCTCTCTCTCTCCCTCTCTCTCTCTCTCTCTCTCTGTCTGTATAGGTGGTGCGTCAGATGGAGCGGTTGGAGGATATTGGTGGGGGTGGTGATGTGGTTATATTAAGTGTGTGTGTGTGTGTGTGTGTGTGTGCGCGCGCGCGCGTGCGTGCGTGCGTGCGTGNAAAAGGGATATAAAAGACTAAGTGTGTAGGCGATATTGGGAAAAAAAAAGGGATATAAAAGACTAAGTGTGCAGGCGATATTGGCCACAATGATGAAGAAATTTATAACTACACCTAACCAACGCTATCCAGGAACTGTCCTCCAAACTGACCAGTCCAGTACTCATAAAGCGTGTACTTGAAACTTAGCTGCGTATTCCGGTTGGAATTTTTCAGGGCTGTTTTCATTCTCCCACTCTTTTGACAAAAACATTTCCTGGAACACATTATGACTGATGCACGTGAAGATCATGACAGCACAATCAGCATGGACGGAAAAATGCCCTCCGATTTGCAGATGACAGCGGTTTTTTTTATTATTTATTTTTTTATCATTATTTTTTTGTAGGCAGTGAACACGGACTTGCAAAGCTTGCTCAAATATTGGATGAAACATTAACACGGCATCGCAAGGAATGAACGAAAGACTCTTATCGGGGGGTCTGGTACGAAGAATGCAAGCCACGGGAATGATGTATCACCACCAGACACTGGAAATAAGGTCAGCACAAAGAGAAGCAAAGTCACTGTCAAACGTCCCGAACCAAAAGCAGGCGTGTGTGCATTAAGTTGAACAGGCTGTCACTAGATGAGGTGGACATCTTTAGGTATCCTTGCTGCGCAGTGGGCAAAGGGGAGCCCAACAAAGAACATCAAGGCAAAGCTGGCACTTGCTATGTATGATACGGCACGAAACAATGTCATCTGGAGAGATAGGTCAGTTGGAATCCGTTAGAGACACTGGCCGTGTCCGTCTTTTGGCATAGATGTAACGCTGCAACTGATAATAGTTCTGGAGCATGAATTCCATATGTGGAGTAACTCATACTTCAGACAGCTTCTCCGCAGTACTCTACGAAACAAAAGATATACTACTCCTTTGGCAATAAGACTATACGTATTTTGACGGGCGAGACCTACACTCACAGGAATCAAACTTTGCAAGCTTGCTTGATATGGACACCATACAACTCCCTGTGCATAGTTTTTTTCTAGAGAGTGTACATAAAATGAATGCATCCAATCCTAGAATACACTGATTCCAGGAAGACCTAAAATCAGTGGACCATGATGACTGTTGCCCAACACTAACTAGACGGTCACTGTGGCCATCCCGTTGCTCTTTCCCATACCTTCACCTAACTACATGGGCTCTGAATGTGAGTAACGCATATCATATCAACTCATGGTCGGTATTCTTATTTGCTAACAGCACTAAAATTGGTGATTAAAGCAAATTTGAAAGAAAAAGCACCTTACCACCAGACCTGAGAACAAACAAAATTACAAAATAAACACTGCGCTTTTTGACCCCTTGGGTCTTATTCAAGCAACACAAACAACATTCGGGACGATAGAAACAAGCCCGAACAGGCAGGCACTTATCTCCTAAAGGATGTGGAATGGAAACGAGCCTTATTGGTGATTAAAGCATAATACGCTTCTCAAGTGCTCATAGTTTTGGTCCACAGTAAAATTTATCTTAAAGAAGTCATTTTACATGGGCTGGCCAGGACAACGACAAAATCCGAGTAAGACAAAAGTAAAAGTATACATCTTACTCAAAAATGGCACTGAACCGTCAAAATGGTGAAGTTTCAAGAATGTTTTACCTGATATCCATAATAATAACAGAAAAAGAACTGCCACCACTTATGTTGTGTTTCTTTCTTATGTATGTAATAAAGTGGCTCATCAACAGTGGCGTCCTCTTTGATGCTATTTTCTAGGTCGTAGCATTCTGCCAAACAAAGCCGAAAAGGTTTCCCTGTAACGTGACCCCATTAAGTAGTACACGAAGATGTTGAAGGTAGCATTAATGTAAGAAAATATTCCTTCGATCCATATACTCATTAAGAATGTATTATGAAGCCCGACGGCCACCGTTTATTTCCGGGAAAGACAGCCACAATACACGGTTTACAGCAAAAGGAAAAAGACAGATAACAAAGAAAATAGAATTAGCGACAAGAGTCTTTGTTAGAGCCAGCTCTTGAGTCGAGATTGATGAAGAACTTTCAGACCGCCACCTAACTACCTGGCGAAGTTTCACAATCGTCATTATTGTGGTTAACACGACTGTCACCATCACTAGTCCAAGCAGACCCACACCAAATACGAAGTTTTCTAGGACATCAATGAATTGTTTGTGAGCCTTGTAAAATTTGCCCTCAACACTTGTTACCACGGTGATATCAATCACAGGATCGTAAACACATCCAACACGATAAACGAAAAGATACGATGAACAACAGACTCATGATCACTATAGTGCCCACAATGATGATGGTAGCCATTGTCTTTGTATTCAGCATAGTTTGGCACTTGAGAGGATTGAAAACGCACAGGCATCTCTCTACAGCGATGATGGCAGACAACACACTAGAAACGAAATTCAAATGTAAAAGACATCCCCATATTTATGTTGGATAAAAGTGTAGAAACGGGACCAAACATTTCTTTAGTGGTGAATTGAAAATAAACCTGTTCACCATGGTGA
>JADBJO010006386.1:77500-97500 GCA_016801955.1 Conus betulinus | reverse complement strand
AATGTTGTTGTATGGTGATGCCCTTTTTTATGATTTTCCAGGATATGTTATAGTTTATTTTTTTTGTCTTTAAGTCTCCAAATATATTTGCTCAGTTCTGTTTGGTTTTTGTATTTTTTCTTTGTTTTGAATGATGTTTATGGTTTGCGTATCTGGTTTTGAAGTGATTTTCAGTGATCCCTATGTATGTTTCTTTTTTTCATTTTCTGATGTCACAGTGGCTTGGTATACAATGTTGTTATAGAGGCATTTGTTGCTTAAGGGACACTGTTCTTTTTTAGCACAATTGCAGGATTTCCTTTCTTCACCCTTCTTTGCTGTGTTGCTTTTCATTTTGTTGGATGAATCAATTATGTTTTTAAGGTTAGGCATGCATGAATATGATAGTTTAATGGTGTTCTTGTTGAATATTTTGGACAATTTGTGTTCTTTTGGAAAGGATGCTGTCAAAATTTTGAAAAATTCTTTTCCTACGTTTGTTTTTACTCGTCCATCATATGGAGGGTTGTACCATGTGATTTTCCTTTTCCTGCTTTTTTTTTTTTTTGTTCATGTTGTTATCTGGGTTGTATTGTAGTTTGTAGCTGTAACCACTTTTTTGCAATGCCTCTTGGTATTCTGCTGCTGCATTGTTGAATACTCTTTCATTATGTGACAGATTAGATAATCTCTTGTTTATGCCATTGGGTATGGTTTTTTAGTATAGATGGTGGGTGGTTGCTATTGATGTTTACATAAATGGGTGTGTCATTATTAGGTTTCTTGTATGGTTTATATATGTGGTTGTTGAGGTCAAGTGTTATGTCTAAGTAGTTCACTACTTTTTTGTTTGCTTCAATGGTGATTTTTAAGTTATGGTTTTGGAAAATTTTGCATAGTTCTTTTTTCTTGTTTTCAATGGTTCTTGAATCTGAACTGGGCAAAATAAGTAAGAAAATCTTAGAAAAAGCCATAAAAAAAACATACAATCAAACACTGAATACAACCTCTGGAAGAACACATATGAAGTTATCCAATGGTTCAAAAACCTTAACAAACAGAAGAACACAGTATTCATCACATTCGACATAGTAGAGACTTCTACCCATCCATAGACGAAGAGCTACTCACTAAAGCTCTGAAATTTGCTTAAACACACAGACATAACAGGGTCAGAAATGGAAATCATTTTTCACACCAAGAAAACTTTACTCTACAGCAGAAATGATACATGGATCAAGAAAACAAATAAAAAACTCAACATTTGATGTGACCATGGGATCGTATGACGGTGCCGAAACATGTGAACTAGTCGGACTGTTTATACTATCCAACATCCAAAAGCAACTCGGAAAACAAGTCGGACTGTACAGAGACGACGGCTCGCCGCGCTAAACAACAATCCAAGAACCATTGAAAACAAGAAAAAGAACTATGCAAAATTTTCCAAAACCATAACTTAAAAATCACCATTGAAGCAAACAAAAAAGTAGTGAACTACTTAGACATAACACTTGACCTCAACAACCACATATATAAAACCATACAAGAAACCTAATGACACACCCATTTATGTAAACATCAATAGCAACCACCCACCATCTATACTAAAAACCATACCCAATGGCATAAACAAGAGATTATCTAATCTGTCACATAATGAAAGAGTATTCAACAATGCAGCAGCAGAATACCAAGAGGCATTGCAAAAAAAGTGGTTACAGCTACAAACTACACAATACAACCCAGATAACAACATGAACAAAAACAAAAAAAGCAGGAAAAGGAAAATCACATGGTACAACCCTCCATATGATGGACGAGTAAAAACAAACGTAGGAAAAGAATTTTTTCAAAATTTTGACAGCATCCTTTCCAAAAGAACACACAAACTGTCCAAAATATTCAACAAGAACACCATTAAACTATCATATTCATGCATGCCTAACCTTAAAAACATAATTGATTCATCCAACAAAATGAAAAGCAACACAGCAAAGAAGGGTGAAGAAAGGAAATCCTGCAATTGTGCTAAAAAAGAACAGTGTCCCTTAAGCAACAAATGCCTCTATAACAACATTGTATACCAAGCCACTGTGACATCAGAAAATGAAAAAGAAACATACATAGGGATCACTGAAAATCACTTCAAAACCAGATACGCAACCATAAACAGTCATTCAACAAAGAAAAATAAAAAACCAAACAGAACTGAGCAAATATATTTGGAGACTCAAAGACAAAAAAAATAAACTATAACATATCTGGAAAATCATAAAAAGGGGCATCACCATACAACAACATTTCAAAAAGATGCAACCTATGTTCAACAGAAAAATGGTTAATACTATGCAAACCATACTTAGCAACTCTAAAACACTAAAGTAGAAATAGTAAACAACTGCAGGCACAAATGGAAATCGTTGTCAGCAAACGCACCCTGAACTGTAAACAACCCCAAAAAAACCGAACAATACGTGCAGCCAACCCGCACGTGCAAACAGTGACATCAGGCCATATAACACCGGCAGTAGGCGCCCCAAAACCATCCTGACGAGAGCGCTGGCTCGAAACAGATCTGTTGGGTTTTAAAACTTCCTTTTATCATCCTTTTTTTAACAGATGTTGCTCCCCAAGGGGTTGAGCACTTCAGATTTTTATTAGGCGTTTTAGCAATATTTTTGATAATAGCTCTTATGTTGAGCACTGTGGCCTGGTGAATTTCAAAATGGAGGAAATTAATTTTAGACAATCGACAAAAAATATACCATTTTCCAACCCGCAGTTCTACTTAAAAAAAATTAATAGAACAAACTGAAAAATTCGTACGAAACATGAGATGGAAAGCATTTTTCTTCCTGAATCCGAATGCAAAAAAAGAGGACAAAAAACACATATGACTTCAAATCATGGCGATCTCCACCAGCCATAGATGAAATGAAATCTTTTGAGGATAAAATGAAAAGAATGATAGCCAACATAGAATTCCAAAAATTCAAACAACGATTTCCAAACATCATTAAAAAATGAAATAAAACAAATACAAAATGATAAAAAAATATTCGTGAAGGCTGACAAAACCAGTAATTACTACAAAATGGAACTAAACGAGTACTCACAACTTCTTGATAAAAACATTCAGAAAAACTACAAAAAAGCTGATAAAACCATACACAACAACATCCGAAAAAAAGAAAAAGAACTCGTACACCACATGGATCTAGGTGACAGGGTGGAAACAACTGCAATAAAGAAGCCTTCATAACCCTTAAAGACCATAAACCCAATTTCCACAACAACCCAACATGTAGACTAATAAACCCATCTAAATCTGAACTGGGCAAAATAAGTAAGAAAATCTTAGAAAAAAAGCATAAAAAACATACAATCAAACACTGAATACAACCTCTGGAAGAACACATATGAAGTTATCCAATGGTTCAAAAACCTTAACAAACAGAAGAACACAGTATTCATCACATTCGACATAGTAGACTTCTACCCATCCATAGACGAAGAGCTACTCACTAAAGCTCTGAAATTTGCTAATAAACACACAGACATAACAGGGTCAGAAATGGAAATCATTTTTCACACCAAGAAAACTTTACTCTACAGCAGAAATGATACATGGATCAAGAAAACAAATAAAAACTCAACATTTGATGTGACCATGGGATCGTATGACGGTGCCGAAACATGTGAACTAGTCGGACTGTTTATACTATCCAACATCCAAAAGCAACTCGGAAAACAAGTCGGACTGTACAGAGACGACGGCCTCGCCGCGCTAAACAACAACCCAAGAACCATTGAAAACAAGAAAAAAGAACTATGCAAAAAATTTTCCAAAACCATAACTTAAAAATCACCATTGAAGCAAACAAAAAAGTAGTGAACTACTTAGACATAACACATAACACCTCAACACCTCAACACCATATATATAAACCATACAAGAAACCTAATGACACACCCATTTATGTAAACATCAATAGCAACCACCACCATCTATACTAAAAACCATACCCAATGGCATAAACAAGAGATTATCTAATCTGTCACATAATGAAAGAGTATTCAACAATGCAGCAGCAGAATACCAAGAGGCATTGCAAAAAAGTGGTTACAGCTACAAAACTACAATACAACCCAGATAACACATGAACAAAAACAAAAAAAAAGCAGGAAAAGGAAAATCACATGGTACAACCCTCCATATGATGGACGAGTAAAAACAAACGTAGGAAAAGAATTTTTCAAAATTTGACAGCATCCTTTCCAAAAGAACACACAAACTGTCCAAAATATTCAACAAGAACACCATTAAACTATCATATTCATGCATGCCTAACCTTAAAAACATAATTGATTCATCCAACAAAATGAAAAGCAACACAGCAAAGAAGGGTGAAGAAAGGAAATCCTGCAATTGTGCTAAAAAAGAACAGTGTCCCTTAAGCAACAAATGCCTCTATAACAACATTGTATACCAAGCCACTGTGACATCAGAAAATGAAAAAGAAACATACATAGGGATCACTGAAAATCACTTCAAAACCAGATACGCAAACCATAAACAGTCATTCAACAAGAAAAAATACAAAAACCAAACAGAACTGAGCAAATATATTTGGAGACTCAAAGACAAAAAAATAAACTATAACATATCCTGGAAAATCATAAAAAGGGCATCACCATACAACAACATTTCAAAAAGATGCAACTATGTTCAACAGAAAAATGGTTAATACTATGCAAACCATACTTAGCAACTCTAAACACTAAAGTAGAAATAGTAAACAACTGCAGGCACAAATGGAAATCGTTGTCAGCAAACGCACCCTGAACTGTAAACAACCCCCAAAAAACCGAACAAATACGTGCAGCCAACCCGCACGTGCAAACAGTGACATCAGGCCATATACACACCGCAGTAGGCGCCCCAAAACCATCCTGACGAGAGCGCTGGCTCGAAACAGATCTGTTGGGTTTTAAACTTCCTTTTATCATCCTTTTTTAATATATATATATATATATATATTCAGGCTGTGTGCATGTATATTTCAGCCAGGTAATTGACTTGTTAACACATACATGTTTGCGAACACACACACACACACACACACACACACACACACACACACACACACACACACGCACTCTGTCTCTGTCCCTGTCTGTCTGTCTGTCTGTCTGTCTGTCTGTCAGTCTGTCTGTCTCTCTAGCTCGCTCGCTCGCCCATTCAAAATCGCACGCAGTAAAAGACAAGAGCGTATTTCATAACCATCATCATCAATAGGTGAGGTCTATGGTGGAAGGCGCATGTATCGAACAACCAGTCGTCAAGTAGACAGGCAGACTCTTTAGGTATGTTTTCCTTCCTGCTCCGCATCAAGACCTCAGTGGTCTTAATATCCGTTTCAAAGCAAAGTTTCAAAAGGGAAGTGTCGCTGTCCAGTTGAAGTAGCTCAATGACAATAACAACAATTATATGATGATGAAGGTGATAATAATAATGACAACAATGAGCGGGTATGTGGCGCAACCTCGTAAATGCACGAACAGTATGATCAAAGAACTGATTATTGATTGATGTTCCTGAAAGTAGCCAGCAAAAACACTGTTGAATAACGTCTCTCAATGTCGCATGAAGAATGTACCTCTTTTGGCAATTGAAACCTGTCTTGGATAATGTTTTTTTTGAAGTGAAAAGTGAAATATGTCCCTGAATGGCGTGTCTGGAAATGAAGATCAACAACTGAGTTGAATAACTCACCTTAAGTCATAAACAAAACATGTACTGAAAAACGCACCTCTGAACGAAAATCAATGCCTCTGTTGAACAATGTATGTGGAAGTAACGAGCAAAACTATGTTCAGGAAAGATCTGAATGTAACAAACCAGCAGTTGAAAAGCGTACCTAAAAACTACAAGCAAATCATGTGTTGAAGTGAAAACCCCAACCTGTGTTCAACAATGCTCCTGGAAGTGACGTGTTTATAAATTAAAATTGGAAAAACGTGTGTGTGTATGTGTGTGTGTGTGTGTGTGTGTGTGTGTGTGTGTGTGTGTGTGTGTGTGTGTGTGGAGGTGCGCGCGCGCGCGCGCGCGCGCGCGTGTGTGTGTGTGTGCGTGAGAGAGAGAGAGAGAGAGAGAGAGACAGTGTGTGTGTGTGTGTGTGTGTGTGTGTGTGTGTGTGTGTGTGTGTGTGTGTGAGTGAGTAAGTGCATGCGTGCGTGCGTGTGTGTGTGTGTGTGTGTGTGTGTGTGTGTGTGTGTGTGTGTGTGTGTGTGTGTGTGTGTGTGTGTGTGTGTGTGTGTGTGTGTACATGCGAGTGCTCGCGCGTGTGCGTGCATGCGTGCGTGCGTGAGTGTGCATGTGTCCTTTTCATCCCTGACAGAGACGACGTTTCATTCCTGGATGCTGAGACTCATAAGGGTGTCCTGCGCAATAAGCTGGCCTACAAAACATTGAAACTGGAAGAGAGAGCAAACACTCCTCCTTCATTATCCACACTTTTTCCCTTTAAACTGTGATCATTACGAAGAAAATGAATTTCACCTTCTTCAATCCTTAACTAGCCTTTACTTGCGCGCCTTTTGTTTTTTCAATCTGTATTAATTCTAGTTTTTGTTTCACAGTCAAGAGATCTGTCTGAAGCTGTTCATTTTGGGGGTCATCTATTAATCTTCTCTCTGTTTGCTGGAGCCAAGTAGGTCGTTCAGTAACCGATTCGTTCAATAATTGATTTAATAGAGAACAACTGTCTTTCACACAAAGTCAAGGTGTCATATCATTCCTTCACAAAGGTAATGATTTAGACGGAGATAAGCTAAACATTTGGTGACCTGTTACATAAACAAACACTGATTACAAGATACCAGCGAAAACCTTAGCGGTGAGATTAGTAAGGGTGATACGGAAATTGATTAACGAGGATCAAGTAGGGTACATAAATGGTAGAAACATAGCAACAGTTGTAAGTACGATAGATGATGCGATAATTGATTTACATGTAACAGGTAAATCAGGATACTTGTGGCTCTAGATTATTCTAAAGCTTTCGACTCCATACGTAAAAAATTCATCTTCCATGGTATTAAAGTGTTTGGTTTTGCAATGGCTTTCAGACATGAATATTGGTTTTAACCAACAACTCCCACAGTAGCATTAACCATGGTGGATGGATCTCTGACTCTTTTGATGTTGATGGTGGAATTAGGCAAGGCTGCACATTCTTTTCCCTTGCATTTATTTTGTCGGTAGAGATTTTGACAATAAAGATAAGAAACAGCCCTATCGCATGTATTATAATAACAAAAACTAATGTTCACGCTGTATTAAAAATTAAGCAATTAGCTGATGACACAACACGTTTTCTTAAAAATAAAGAGGATATGATTATGTCTTTAAACTTACTTAACTCCTTCAAAAACTTTTCAGAACTCAAACTAAATTTGCACGAAACAAAAGCATTATGACTAGGTAAAGGAGGAGAAGAACACAGTTTACCTTTTCCCATCGTTGACAAAATATAAATCCTGGGTAATTTTTTCCAACAGAAATAATGGCTAGAAATAGCGTCGATAATTGGAAAAGTCGGGTTAAAAGAAGGCAAAATTGTCATAGTTAAATCTTATTTTGTCAGCCAATTGACATTCGTTATGCAGTGTATAGTATTTCGGAAGTAATTCTCAGTCAGTTGAGCACATTGTTGTATAGGTCTATGTGGCAAAGGAAATTAAGCAACTGTAAAGCTTTTGAAAAGGTAAAAAGCAAAACAATGGAAAGTGACTATAGTGAAGGAGGACTTAAAATACGTCTGTCTGTCTGTCTGTCTCTCTCTCTCTGTCTCTGTCTGTCTGTCTGTCTGTCTCTCTGTCTGTCTGTCCCCCCCCCCCCTGTCCTCTCTCTCTCTCTCTCTCTCTCTCTCTCTCTCTCTATCTCTCTATCTTTGTTTGTATGAGTGTGTGTGCCTGTTTGTCTGTCTGTCCGTCTGACTTATTGTCTCTTGCTGTCGCATTCTCTCTATGTTTGTCTGTCGTGCACTGTTTGTCTGTCTCTGTCTGTCTGTCTGTCTATCTGCCCTCTCCACCCCCACTTTCTCCCTCTCTCTGTCTCTGTCTGTCTGTCAGTCTGTCATCTGTCTGTCTGTCTGTCTGTCTGTCTGTCTGTCTCTCTCTCTCTCTCTCTCTCTCTCTCTCTCTCTCTCTCTCTCTCTCTGACACGTATGTAAATACTCGTTTGCGTGAGAGGTTCCACTCACTCTCCCCCCCTCTCTCTCTCTCTCTCTCTCTTCTTTATCTCTCTCTCCCACGCGCGTTGTGTGTGTGTGTGTGTGTGTGTGTGTGTGTGTGTGTGTGTGTGTGTGTGTGTGTGTGTGTGTGTGTGTGTGCGTGCGTGCGTTCGTGCGCGCGCGCGCGTGTGTGTGTGTGTGTGTGTGTGTGTGTGTGTGTGTGTGTGTGTGTGTGTGTGTGTGTGTGTTGTGTTTTGTTCTGTATGTTGTTGTTTGTTGTTTTCATGTTATAAGTACTGCCGTCAATGCTCTTTGTTCAATGTTTCCTTTCGGTGTAAGAGGTAAATACAACAAAGCGAAAGTGACAGCGCACTATACATTAGAACTAAAGAAACCCAGACGCTTTGTATCAAACTCGAAAAAAACTAAAACAGCATGCGAATGTTCATCGGTAATGAAACACACAGACAATGCATAGTGTGTGAGACTTTGAAGACAAAAAATGTAAAAAAAAAAAAAAGTGGGAAGGAAAAAAAGGATGTAAACCCCACTAAAAAAAGAAGAACCGTCTTTACAAAAAAGAAGGAAAAAAAACAAAATACCCCCCAAAAATTGTAAAGACGGATGTGGTGGAGGGGGGAATGGATTGTTTAGTGTCCAGTAACTGACCCTATCGTTCAGGATCTAAAATCTTAAGCACACTGTTGAGTGAATTAAGCAGACCGACATTTATAGAACACAGTTAAAGCGCCTATAACAAAGTCAGATATAAGAATGCCTGATATAACGAAGTAGAAAGGTTTGCCCCGGGAAAAGCCTTTTTTTTCGCATAATTAAAAATACGTCGGATGTAACAAAGTCGGTTGTAAAGAAATGCCGCTTGTAACGAAATGGTTTCGGGGTCCCGAGCGAACAATCACGCCGGTTATTACGAAGCCGCCGCCTACAGCGAATCATATGTTCAGCCCCGTGACGAGTTCATTCCGGATATAGCAAAGTGGTTACTTTTGCGTCCGGGAACTATTTCTCGGGAATGGTTGGTCAGTTCGCTGCGATGTATGTATTGCTTCATACAGTCGCTGACTGTTCTAGGGAGATGGAGGAATGTCCACATAGCAAATGAATTGTAGAGCTTTCTGTGTGTTGCTCTAATAAAAATCACATGTTCATACATGTGTTCGACTAGCTCCATGATCCTTAGCTTCTTTCACTTTCTTACACAGCTTCATATATGTAGATTGAAGTACACAATATTCTTAACTGCATGTTTGTTGTATGGTAAACGTCACCTCTGTAACTCGTACGCGATAAAATCGTATTTTGATGTCCTGTAAAGCGACTGCTTGTGATTGTCGAAGTAGGGCAGTCGACTCACGTGGGGTTAGCCAGCAACTGTAGACTGAGAAGAGATGCTAGATGGACGAGGGTAGAGTGAAGGGGAAAGACGGTGTTAGGGTGTCAGGTTTTGATTTGATAGGCAATGTCATCATGGTCTCTGCACGTCGCAAAGGTCTGTCGCTAGAGCGAAAAATTGAATTTAGTCAAAAACTTTAAAGAAATCCAGAAAAACAGAAGATAGTAGTGGAAGAATATGAACATGCGCTGCCGACATTGGCAACAACCCTGGCGTCCAAAGAGAAGTATACAAGTCACTATTTTGAACGCGAGGACAAAGCACCACGCCTGAACTCATTTTTAGACGCACGTACAGACACCTATCGGAGAGAATTTTCCGAGAACATTGACACAACTGTTGCGGCACGTATATGTGCATAGGTACCTTTGTGTAATCTTGTGGACTGCTGTGCTACAAGGATGAAAAGAAAATTATTGGTTAGATATCTTTCTTTTCACTGTTTATGGTTGAGTTGTTTTTTTTCATTTAATCCAGCTGTGACAACAATAAATCTTATCTCTCATGTATCAAAGAGTGCGACTTTTGTGGAATTTTTCCCATCTAGTGTGGCAACAATCATCTTCTGTTGTTTCTCACAATGTGAGCACTTGAGGGACTTTTTCGTCCAGGATGCCAACAGTCATCCTCATCTGTTGCTTCACAGAACGTGAGAATTTTGAGGATTTCTTTTTTCTTTGTCCAGATGTGCCAACAATCGTTCTTTTTTCTGATTGTTTTCAGATAATGTGAATATCCATATGTCAGGCATCACAAGCGCCATTCTAGTAACTGTATATGAGTGACCTGACGTGTATTGTTAACAATAAAGAACTGTTGATTGTATACAATAAGACATACTAAACGCATCTGTGACTTTCGCCTCAATGACGGAGAAAAGTCAAACATTATCATTTTCTATTCAAGACCTTTTTCAGACACTAATTAGATTTGGTTATTGCGATTTCGTGTCCAGTCAAACATTGCTCTCCATCACGGCAGACTGCGTGTATTTTAAAAGCAGTTACTAAGAGTTCATTTCCATACCAGTGCATAATCCAAAGACCTAACAGTAATTGAACAATGAAGAAATTCCCCTTTCTCCTCTCAGCTTAAAATCGTGGCGCTGTGTAATTTCTTCTGACAATCTATTCTTCTCAAATCTTCAGAATAATACCGCGAATTTTGTTCATCTGTTTTACTCATCATTTTTGGTTTCTCTAGCCTTCTAATTGCAATATAGGGCTACATGATCTGGTTATATTAATTTACAGCCATGTACCTGAAAACAAGTGAAATATTTTTTTATTACAGTAAATGATAACCTAGGAAACGAGCCTGAATACTGCCATGTAGGCTAGCGCTCACGCGCACGTGTGTGTGTGTGTGTGTGTGTGTGTGTGTGTGTGTGTGTGTGTGTGTGTGTGTGTGTGTGTGTGTGTGTGTGTGCGTGTGTGTGCGTGTGTGTGCGTGCGTGTGTGTGTGTGCGCGCGCGTGTCAGTGTGTGTGTATGTGTGGGTATAGGAAGGGGGGGGAGGGAGGTAGGGAGAGACAGACAGGCTGACAGACAGAGTGAGAGAAACACTTCAAGCCTGGTATAACGAAGCAATCAGAACATATCGTTATAACCGGCGTATTGCTTATAACGAGAGCCGGATATAACAAAGCAATATTGAATGTCCCCGGCGATTCGTTATAAGTGGCTTCTACTGTGATTAAATGTGTACAGGAGCGTGGATGCTTGTATGTTTGAATGCTTTCCTTTTTATCTGTATCTATAATTTAAGATCTCATCATATTTCATTATCAACGATGCAAGAAAAAAGTGATGCCAAGTCATTCTGAATAGGTAACAGCCATAAGCAGTTGTCATTACTGGCCAAGAACAAGCTGAGTTCCAAACAGGTGGAACAAATCTTAAATATGTGCATTCTTCTTTACCAAGCGCGTCTCCAATACCAAGAAGACATTTATATCACGTTTTCACAGACTTCAGGAAGGCATATAAACAGACTCAGTCTGGAGGCAGCATGGGCCACAATGAAGAAATTTATAACCACAGCTAATCAGCACCATCCGGAAACTGTCCTCCAAACTGACCAGTCCAGTACTCATATAGGGTGTCCTTGAAAATTGGCTGAGAATTCCAGTTAAGAGTTTCCCAGGGCTGTTATCAGTCTCCCACATTAATCTAAACATTTTCCTGGAACACATCGTGACTGATGCGCGTTAAGATCATATCAGCACAATTAGCATGGAGGGGGAAAAATCTCCGATCTGCAGATGACAATGGTGGTCTTGTACAGGGAGTGAACACATACTTTCAAAGCTTGTTCAAAATGCTGGATGCAACATTAACACGATTTTGAATAGAAATCAATGAAAGACCCTTAAAGGGCATCTGGGAAGAAAAATGGAAGCCATGGCAATGATGTGTCACCACCAGATACTAGAACTGAAGCCAGCACAAAGACAAGCAAAATCACTGCCAAACGTCCCAGATCAAAAACAGGCGTGTGTGCATAAAGCTAAACAGGCTGTCACAGGAATAGGTGGACCCCTTTAGGTATCCTTCGTACACAATGGCGACGGTGGCGGCACAACAAAGAACATCAAGGCAAAGCTGGTATTTGCTATGTCTGATATGGCAAGAAACAAAGTCAGCTGGAACACAGGCCAGTTAGCATCCATTAGAGACACTGGTCGTGTCCCTCGTTTTCTATGAATGCAACGCTGCAACTGATGATAGTTCTGGAGCATGAACTCCTTGTGTGGAGTAACCCATACTACAGTGAGCGTCTCTGCGGTACTCTAGGAGACATAAGATACACTACAACACTACAACCTTTGGCAACAAGTCTATACATATTTTGATGAGCAAGCCCTGCCCTCACAGGTATCAAATTTTGCAAGCTTGCTTAATATGGGCACCATATAACTCACTGTCCATATGTTTCTATGGGGTGTACTAAAAAATGAATGCGTGCAATCCTAGAATCTATCGATTCCAAGAAGACCTAAAGTCAGTGGATCATGATGACAGTTTTTGGAACACTAACTAGACGGTCACCACCCCGGTACTCTTACACATAATCTCACCAAACAAAACGGGCTTTTATGCGAGTAAAGCATATCACATCTACTCTTGGTTGGTATTCTTGTTCGCTAGCAGCTCTAAACTTGACGATTGATGCAAAATTGAAAAAAAAAGTACTTTACCACCAAACGAAAGAACAAACAAATTACTAAGCAAACACTACGCGCTTCGACCCCTTTGGTCTTCTACAAGCAAGGCTGATTAAAACATAAGACGTTTCTCAAGCGCTCATAGTTTTAATCCATGTTAGAGTTTACCTTAAGGAAGTCGTTTTACATCTGTCAGCCAGAAGAATGAAAATATCCAAATAAGACTGAAGTATATCATATATTTGAATCATAATGGCACTGAACAGTCAAAATGGTAAACATCAAAGAATTTTTTTTACCAGTTATCCGAATCAATAAGATAAAAAGAACTACCACCACTAACGAGGTGTCTCTTTGTTTTTGAATGTAATGAAGTGGTTGATTAACACAGCCGTCCTCTTCGATACTATTTTCTAGACCGTATCATTCTGCCAAACAAAGCCGAAAAGCTTTCCCTGTAACGTGTCCCCATTAAGTAATACACGGAGATGTTGAAGGTAGCATTAATGTAAGAAATAAATATTCAATCCATACACTCATTAAGAATGTGTTGTGATGCCGACGGCCACTGTATACTTCCGGGAAAGAGAACCACATTACACGATTTAAAGCAAAGGGAAAAGACAGATAATAAAGAAAATAGAATTAGCGACAAGAGTCTTTGTTAAAGCCAGCTCTTGAGTCGAGATTGATGAAGAACTTTCAGACCGCCACCTGACTATCTGGCGAAGTTTTACAATCGTCATCACGGTTGTTATTACAACTATCATCATCACTAGTCCAAGCAGACCAACACCAAATACAAGGCCTTCAAGAGAATCAATGAAGTCTTTGTGAGCCTTGTAAAATTTGCCCTCAACTGCTGTTACTACGATCATATCAATCACGGGATCATAAACACACCCAACACGATAACGAAAAGATACGACAAACAACAGACTCATGATCGCTATGGTGACCACAATGATGATGGTAGCCATTGTCTTCGTACTTAGCATAGTCTGGCATTTGAGAGGATTGAAAACGCACAGGCATCTCTCTACAGCGATGATAGCAGACAACACACTAGAAACGAAATTAAATTGTAAAAGACATCCCATATTCAGGTTGGATAAAAGTGTAGAAACGGGACCAAACGTTTCTTTAGTGGTGAATTGAAAATACACCTGTTCACATGGTGAAGCACTGAGTTGAACAGATGTAATTCATCAACCAGAGACAAAGCGAATAGACACAGGTTGACGCGATCTTTGAGGCCCCGTTTATGAAACACCAACATGTTGATGACGTTAGCTGGTCCACCAATCAGAAACAACAACACTAGCAGGTTGTTTTTTCACCTGTCGGACGATTTCTTCCACTTCCGCAGTGACAATGTTCTCAGGATTGTTCCAAGTAAGTACACCATCTCGCTAAATACTACTTCAATGCAGTCACCTTGAGACGTCGAGTTTTGAAGAGATTGCAAATGTTCTGTTAAAATTTGTTGGGTGGTTGTATTTTCATTGATACTCTGAGACTGAAGGACAGTATTCAAATTTGTAGGCCTGTCATCCATTACCGACACCATGCTTCAATCTATACACCTGTCACGAATGAACGGGATTTGGTTACACGAACATGTAGTTTACAGGTAGATGAGCGTGTAGATTATGCCCTTGTGTTCATGTGACACTCGTAGCAGAACACATCCACTGCCCATGCGTTAATGCGTTTTCCTCATAAAACCTGATACAAATGGACACGATTTGCACATGGGTTATACGTAGAAAAGCGTATAGGTTTAATTATGCGTTGGTTTGTATATGGAGATCGCAACAAAAACTTAGATCGATCACTTTTCAAAACTGATATACTGAATTATATATTTATTATAAAACATGCTGTACATATTTTACTACCGCTTCTAAGGATCAAATTGATATGGCCATTATATTATCTTCATATGGCCAAAATTTGATCACTCTGTAAGCACACACACACACACACACACACACACACACGCACGCACGCACGCACGCACGCACGCACGCACACGCACGCACGCACGCACGCACGCACACACACACACAGCGTGCAAACACACAGATACACAAACGTGATGCACGAGCGTACGCACGCATGAACGCCACGCAATTAAATACAAACACAGCTGAAAAATCACTCTCTCTTATATGCTCAATACACACAGTCAAAATCAAACAATACAGAGAGAGAGAGAGAGAGGAGAGAGAGAGAGAGAGAGAGAGAGAGAGAGACACAGAGACACACACACACACACACACACACACACACACACACACACACACACGGACAGACAGAGAGAGAGAGAGAGAAAGAGAGAGAGAGAGAGAGAGAGGAGTGGGAGAGAGAGAGAGAGACAGAGAGAGAGAGAGAGAGAGAGAGAGGAGAGAGAGAATGCGTGTTCCTCAGTAGATACATGGCTCTCATGGAAAACAAAGTAATCTCATGTAAAATGTAAGATGTTCTAATGTAGGATAGTCCTTAATTTCACATAGAGACGAAAAACGAATATAATGATATTCGTAAAAAAACTAGTGGTACACACCAAACAGAAAGACAGACGGGCAGTTGATCTACATGGTACATGGTTTCATCAGTATGCCATGAACACATTTTGGCATCTCGCTATTTGTGGAAGTGTTTTACAGAAGGTTGGTGTGAAGTGGGAAGATGTGTGTGTATTCCCCGAACAACCAAACAACTTGACTCTTTGAGGTAATGACTATTATGTATCCTCCTATGCATCCTTTTCGTGTTTTCAGTGTTTACATTACTGTTAACCTAATCGTATGATGTAATTTATAATGGGTTAAGCATTACTTAATCAGTATAACTGGGGGCGGTGGGGGGAGGGGGTACATTGTATCATTTGGCTATAATATAGATAAAGACAAATGGAAATGCAAGCAATGGATCTCTCGTGTACGGCATAGCCCTTCAGGAAGGAACGAGTGAAATGTATGCGATGTCCAAGTATTACCTTCTATTTACTTCAACGTATTTGATGTGTGTTTGCACAGAGGGTGTCCCCAGTCCTGAAACTGAATTGTGGTCATCCTTCCAATCCTGAAATTGAATCGGTACCATCCTATCTAGCTCACTAGTCCTGATATCTATCCGGATGTGCAAATGGAAACCTACACATACTATTGGCTTATCATGAGACACTTTTAGTCTATAGACAAGGAAAGCAACACCTGCCCCCCTGACTGGCAGAACTCCGAAGAGCCAGTTTATTCACACAGCGCTCTGCAGATTGCTATTACCAATCCGCACTAAGCAAATCGCCGGCCACGTTTTCCGCGTGTACAGAGACAGCTGAGTCTGCCTGATAACACGTGTCAGAAACGGGTTGTTTTTTTGTTTTGGTCAACTCTCCGATACTACCTGCAACAAGTCGAATGCTATTACAATGACTGGACAGGCATTTTACTAACAGAACTAATGACAACAAACATCAATACATTTTGTTCCTAAAATGGCATGCAAACAGCATTCAACTTTACAAGCAATAAACATTCTATGTACTTTAACAAATTCACACGAAACGAAGTACAACTCAATGTGGTACACAGATACCTTTCAGTCAGCCAAACTTTACCGACATTCTGCATGAATATCTATACTACACTGTTGGAATCGAACTTAAAATGAATACACTCACCACAGTAATCCATCTCCAGTGATGCTACTGGTCAGTTTCATGGATAACTTGCTGCATTAACTTTACATTACCTCTGCAAAAGTTTTGCATGCCTGTCTGTGTGACATGCGTGCATGTGCTGCATGCACTTGTCCACTTCGTAATAAATAACAGCCACACCATGCTGTCAGTGAAGAATTTGTCCATAAAAAGTAACAAAATCCAGTCCTGCCTGAAATTATTAATCACGTGGTCTACGTAACCCCGTTTCAGAGTAAGCAGGCCTTAACTCACCAATGCACTAGTTTCACGCTGATGTTGATATCCTTCAGCTTGATGCTAGTCAGTAAGGCCACAAGTATTTCATAACAGTGACCAAACATAGATGTCAGTATGCGTGCACACTCCTCAACTCAACTTCTTCCACCCAAAAATCAACACACAGCAATGGCAAAAATAGGACTGATAAAGTAGACCTGTTAAATGTTCCTTTTTAAAACTAAGTTGAAAATGATTTACATTCACTAAAATAATAGCAGTGGCAAAAAAACGGACGATAGAATAAAACTCTCTCTTTCTCTGTCTGTCTGTCTGTCTGTCTCATAGGTATACCTCCTGTTGCAAATTTAAAAGGGTTGGCTTAAAGATAACTCTACAACAATTTTCAGGAGGTAGCAGTAACATTAGGTCTACAAAAGTCAGGAATACAGATTCTCTCTCTCTCTCTCTCTCTCTCTCTCTCTCTCTCTCTCTCTCTCTCTCTCTCAACCTCATTTTTCACAAAAATGCAGGAGAATGGCGGTTTACTCCAATGGCGAAGTCGTAAACCACTATCTCTCCTTGTGAAAGTTCTAGAACCTTCAGGGCATCTTTGCGAACAAACGCTCATGTTTGGAAGTTTACCGACCCGGGCAAAATGTTTCTGTGTACGTCCGACTTCGTGTTCGTGAGCACACACAGTATATGGCATAACACCATCTTCAAAAATCACCCATGAAAATTCTGTTTTTCACCATTTCTTTCAGCAGTCGACATTGTTGACCTTTACCTTCTTGGTTCTAGCTCTTTTGACAACGAGTCTGATTCCAGATGATGTTGATTTTGATGGTTAAAGAAGCCACCTGATAAACTAAAGATAAACCTAAAAGTGCCGTAGCCTTGACCATCACAAGTTGCCCACACGTTCAGTGACAACCAGTCAATTCCATGATGAGCAGATAAGGTTAAGGTTAGTATTCTCGGTGTCAGCAGGTGCGCTTGGCTATTTCATTCAGGCATAATCTGCGTATTGTGTTATTGCTTACCACAAGGTCTGCATTCAGCGCGATCAGAGCTCATGCACAGAGGCACATTTGACCTATCTTTTCATCAGAATACCCCAAACATGCCGCCTCGCATGTGATTGAAGATTGCTGTGAAACACAATCTTCGGCTGTTGGCTTCACGGTTAACTTGACATTTCATTGTGTTGTTCAACGCATCAGTGATACGTTCACTTTCTTTTTTTTTTTTTTTTTTTTTTTTTTTTTTTTTTTTTTTTGTTTGTTTTTCTGCTGTCCCAACCTCTATGCCACCCCAGTGGGAAGGGTATGCTGCTGCTTTCAAACTGACAACCCGAAAGCAACAGATCTACCAGAAAACGCTGTGTCATCTGTAAGGAGCATGTAGTAGAGACACGTCAGTTCACCAGTGATGTTAGTGGCGAGACATTCACCATTCGCCATGAGAGGTCCTGCAGCACAACAAACATCGTGTATGTACTCTACTGCACCAAATGTAAGGGAGCTCAATATATAGGAGAGACACACGCACCTCGCTCAGCTCAAACAACGCTTCTACTCACATAGGTCACACACCAAGAACAATACAGGCACCAACGTCACACATCATTTCAGCATGCACAACCACTCACCTCAAGACATGCGTTGTATGTCAATCGAAAAAACAGTACATAGACAGTGACTTTCACAGAGACCTTAGAGAAAAATTCCGGATTCGTAAACTGCAAAGTATCCTCAAGGCCTGAACACACATGACTAATTATTACTACACATACAGAGTTCCCTTGCATTTAATAGTGACTCAGTTGTTCCCTCTGCTACAACTAACACAATGAAAACCTGAGAGAGAGAGAGAGAGAGAGAGAGAGAGAGAGAGAGAGAGAGAGAGAGAGAGAGAGAGAGAGAGAGAGAGTCAGCAGGGCTCCTAACCAGTTTCATCTCACGAGTATCTCTACTTCTTGTTGCAAATTTTGAAACATTAGACCAATCCACCTCAACCCCAATTTGAGACGGTAAAACCCGACCTCCTGTTGCAATTTAAAAAGTAGGAATAAGTCCACTTCCACACCAACTTCACAGAGGGCAACATTAAGTGTGCAAACGTCAGCAAAATGTGTTCATACTCTCTCTCTCTCTCTCTCTCTCTCTCTCTCTCTCTCTCTCTCTCTGTCTGTCTGTCTGTCTGTCTGTCTGTCTCTCTCTCTCTCTCTCTCTCTCTCTCTCTCTCTCTCTCTGTCAATAAAAAAAAAAATGCAACAAAACAGCTGTAGAACGAATGGATTTTTTTTTCATTCCTATGGAGGAAAAAAAACTAACAGTTTTTATGGAGGTGTGGTCTACTGCCTGTAACCTCTGAATACGCAGGGTCATCTGGTCCTCCCACCCCCCCCCCCACCCCCCCCCATTTCACCAGGCTTGAAATCTAAAGCAAGAGATTATACTCATATTTCGGATAAACAGATTCTGAGATGAGCTATAAGCCATACTTTATTTCAGCTGAGACGACTTTGTGTAGCGTTTTCTGGTTTCTGTTATTGCCCTTGTTGGCCTTGTGGGTACTTTCCTGGATCTTTTGGCATTCTCTCCTTTCTTCAGTTTTTTGTCTCAGCATGTGTATGTGAAAATGACATCAAATCGTGATAGTCCTATAACCGCTACTTAAGTTTTTTTTTTTTTTTTGGAATTTTTTTTAAAGCAATTCTTCGAAACTTTGAGCGCTTGTAATAATTATTGCTTTACGCACCGAGAAAGTCACATCTTAAGCGATAACATGCAAGTGTTGCTACAAATGTATTCTGTGAATACTGGACCACTGAATGGAATTTCTACTTGGCATAAGTATAGATGTATATGTAAGACCAACAAAGGCCACAAGTAAATACATCTGGTCAAATACAGCTCCGTACGACATAACGAATTTGTAACTTATAATGTTAAGCGAGTGGAACCACGAAAGATAAGCAATTCAAAAACCCTGACTCATTCAGCAATACAAAACAATGCAATATATATATATATATATATATATATATATATATATATATATATATATATATATATATATATATATATATATATATATGTGTGTGTGTGTGTGTGTGTGTGTGTGTGTGTGTGTGTGTGTGTGTGTGAACCCTTCACAGTAAACACCAGAGTCCGTCAGGGATGTTTGTTGTCACCGCTGATCTTCTCTCTTGTGGTCGACTGGGTGATGAGGACAGCGATGAGCCCACCACGTGGGATCCAGTGGACAC
>JADBJO010006386.1:42500-72500 GCA_016801955.1 Conus betulinus | reverse complement strand
AAATATAGGTAATTAAACGCTACTTAGGAATTCATATCATGTGCCATATTTCTGTCGTTTCAATGATTTCCATGCTATAGATACAATGTCATGTTGTCCGAAAGATGCCCCACGTTGTGTGAAAAAATAAAAAAGAAATGCGTAGCATAACAGGTTAAAATTATATTTTAAAAAAAAAAACTGAAAGCAAATGCCAGGCAAATGAACTGTTACGATGTCATGTCTTGATAAAAGAAACGTTTAATGATGCACCTGAAAGTGTCACACAAAAAATGACATAATTCTCCTGGAAACAATAAACACACATGATTACTGATTCATGCTTCTCAAACGGCCTGCAAAAGCACCGTTAAATAACTTCTCTCAAAGTTAAAGGCAAACCCGTGTTGGAGAATGCACCTAGAGTTGACATTGAAACCTGCGTTAAATAATATTTTTCTTTTTTTTTTCTTTTTTTTGTGTGAAGTGAAACGTAAAGACTGTGTTGAATAACGTATCTGGATTTTTTTTTTCCCCTGCGTACACAGGCTGATACACTTGACAATACTCCCTGTATAGACAAGCAAGATTGATCCCATCTACCTCACAAAGGGAGTGGAGTTTTGTGCATAAAACCGTTTTAAATCCCGCTACAAAGGCAGCCATACTCCAACTCAGGGAAGGTGCATACTATGTGTAACGTATCATCCACACTAACGGCCAAACTGGCCTTCTCTTCCAAAAGATGGTGATGGGATTTTACATGTGTGCAAGATGTTATACGTGCGTTCATACACGGAACCTCGGTTTATAGTCTTATTTGAAGGACTGTATGGGAAATAGAGTCAGAGTAAATGTTAATTCCGAGGGAGCAAGCAATCCCTCTGTAGCAAAACGCCCGACGGAGATTCGAACCCGCAACCCCCAGGATCACCAAGATTACGAGTCTGGCGCTCCACCACTGAGCTATTCCGGCGGCCCAGTATCTGGAAATAAAAACCAAACACTGAGTTGAATAACTCACTAGCAGTCACGATGAAAATCTATATTGAAAAATGTGCCTCGGGGTAACAATCAAAGCCTTAGTTGAATAAAATATATGAAAGTGACGAGCAAACAACTATGTTTAGGAAGTATCTGAATTTGAAAATCAAGCACTGTGTTGAAAAGCGCACCTGAAAGCAACAAGCAAATTATGTCTTGCTGTGAAAAACCTTAACTGTGTTCAATAATGCTCCTGGAAGTGACAAGCATAAACAGTGCACAGTTAAATGCCTGAAAGTGACCACGAAAACGTATGTGGAATAACCTACATGGATGCGACAATCAAGGAGAGAATCGATGACATGAAAACTGTGTTACGGTAAGATACCGAACATCCTTTATACAGATCAGATCATGTTGCCAATGGATAAATACGTCAGTTCACCAAACAGCATACGAATAACTATGTACCCTCCCGGCAGGCGTAACGAAAAGGAGGCGAAGGGAATGGAAGTGAATCAGGGCCTGAAAATGTAAAGGGTACCATAAGATCGGGACGGCTAGTTGTGGTGAAATAACAAGAACTTTCAAAAAACAACAAACAAAAGCAAAACAAAACAAAAAAATAACAAACAAACAAAACAAAAGCGAACAAAAAAAAAACATTATCCCAGAAACAACTAGAACCAGAAGAATAGCGGGAAGGGACAGCATCAAGGAGACCTGCAACACCTACACATCCGTGAAGCAACACCTAGACATCCATAATGCATAAACACCCCCTGCTCAGTTTTATACACAAATGAGGTGAAAGAGATTGTAAACTGATAAAGTGCTGATATAGTAAAACATTCGTTCTCTCTCTCTCTCTCTCTCTCTCTCTCTCTCTCTCTCTCTCTCTCTCTCTCTCTCTCTCTCTCTCTTCTGTGTGTGTGTGTGTGTGTGTGTGTGTGTGTGTGTGTGTGTGTGTGTGTGTGTGTGTGTGTGTGTGTGTGTGTGTGTGTGTGTGCAGGAGCGCGCGAGCTCGTGCACTACGATTTTCACTTAAATAAAAACATGAGGAATGTAATGCAAATTCTTAGTAATAGATTTGAATAATTATGTACTCTCCCATATAAAATTTTTAGGCACTTAAAGGAACACTCAAGGGACGCAAAATACAAAAATAAATATAAATGTTATTGTTTAATTTTTAATCTCATTTCATTCTTTGATACTGATCACATTAGGGGAAAGATTGGGGGGAGGTGGGATTGGTTGGTGGTGGTGGTGGTGGAAGGGGAAGGGATGGTGGTGGTGGTGGAATCAGGCCCTTTAAGGAAGACGAATCGACTTAAATTTATTTCTAATTTTCATTGCTTTGTGTTCAAGCATTTGGGTAACATAGTATCCCGTCGGTCCAGATGTATACCATACATTCTCTCACCCATTTTTTCCCTTATCCCACCTCGTGTTACTGTCCTAAGAGTACTCGCTCCCTCACCGCCTTTCTTGGTCAAAAGTGGTAGACCATGAAAGAATGAAAAAGTCAAAGCCAATGTTTGTCAGGTCAGTAGCGTACCCTTCCAGAAGAGATAAGGGTTATAACTGCAGGATTCTTCTTCTTCTCTGCGTTATCACTATGATTGTTACTGTTGTAAGAAATACTAAGTCTCTTCCACACACCACTAGTATCTGACCTCTATGGTACCTTTTCCTAAACCAAGTTCAATACATCACCAAAAGAAATTATTCAAGGAAGGGTTTGCGAGCATACGTGGACAGGTTATTACTATTGGTATTAATACTTTAGAAATGCGAGGGGGGTGGGGGGATGTTCTAATTGTATCATCAGTGTAAGTTAAAGTTATGGGTTGCTGGGTCAGAGACTGAAATGGAAGTATTGCACTCATACCTCCCTCCCTCCCTCTCTCTCTCTCTCTCTCTCTCTCTCTCTCTCTCAGTTCTCTCTCTCTCTGTCTCTCTCTCTCTCTCTCTCTCTCTCTGTCTCTCTCTCTGTCTCTCTGGGAGTGGCTTCCCTTGTTCGGCATCCGGCAAGACGTGTTTCAGCCGCTCCGGTAAATTTCTACTCGTATCAACTGTAAGTCGTGCAGCATGCCTGTTAAAGGTCTCCCATTGACTCTAGAAGCCACTCTCAATGCTGTGCTGGAAGAAATGACATTGTCGTCATTCAAAACGGAGGGCAGAGGAAAACAAACTGTCGTCGTTCTGCGGTTCACTTCAGGTACCAAACAGGCCCATGCCATGACCGCAGACTCAAAGGCCACAGCATTGCGTATCGTCGCAAGTGCCCGTCACAGCTGGACAGGGATAGGCACAGACCAGAGGCCTACAGAAGCAATCAAAAGAAAAACACGAGTGAAAATTCGTGATCTCCATTCGGTTTATTTTTGCCGACACCGGTCTTTGATTTAAGATCAGTAAAGCCGAGTGCTGATCAAGACTGTGTTGATAAACATTATGATGTGGTTTGTGATCCGGACAAGCCTCCGGCGAATGAACACCAGAACAACCCTCCAGAGAACGTGACTACCAGTGACATTGTGGTGTGTGACTACGGGGAATGATACGAAACATGAAAAGCGCTCGTTCTATCGACAGAAAAAATTGCGCAGCTGACTTCCAGCGGCAATTCGCTGTGGAAAACGGAAATCTTGTTGACTGTGGATAAATTTTTGAAGCCTTAATGACAATCACATCGGTGTTCGAAGTTTGTTAATTATTTCCGTGATTTGGTTTCCTCGTCGCGATGTTGTTTTCTGCCATTCATTGTTTGTGTGCATTTCTTGACATTCATTTTGGAACAGCCCCACCCCCATCGTAACCCCTGCATGAGAATGGGCTTTGTAAACTCACTCATTAAATTATTCATTCTCTCTCTCTCTCTCTCTCTCTCTCTCTCTCTCTCTCTCTCTCTCTCTCTCTCTCTTTTGAAAATTGTGTTATCTCTATCTGAAGTCTCCTATAAGGCCCAATGGCGATTTCAGTTAAACACTTCTGAATTGTATTTCATGCCCACGCTCATTACGTATTAATCTCGCCTCTCTCTGCCGACACACAAATCTTAAGCACGTTAGAGAGAGAGAGAGAGAGAGAGAGAGAGAGAGAGAGAGAGAGAGAGAGAGAGAGAGAGAGAGAGAGAGAGAGAGAGAATTATGAGGATAGTACATTATTTTACATCCCATGATCGAATTTTATTTTCATGCATGACATGTCGCATATTGAAAACCGTACTATGCGGACACAAACAGGGCAATATTGACGCTTAGACAAGGTTCATTGTGTTCGGGGTAATTACGTACCTTAAAATAACTGAAACAAATATTTGATTTTTTACATCCACTTATAGTTTTGCCGGGCACGAATGCTACCGCTGTAAAACGTTAATGATCTTTTCCCAAAATTACGTGTCCCTTCCTGTAACTATTCATTGGAACATTGCTCTTGACACCCTCTTCTCTACGTGATTAACAACTACCAAATGAAAGGGTATCGTACAATCCATAGAAATTCGGGTACTAAAGTGATTTATGTCAATATCAGTGAGACTAAAATCAAAAAGAATACTTTCGATCTTCCATCACCAGTGTGGTACACTTTCATAAAAAAACATCGCTCCACGTCCTCACGACGTACGGTGTCACAGAAAGATCTCTGTGCACTTGTGATTGAAATTATGTTGCCTGAAAAACATCTTAGATTTTACATTTTCTCTCGTAGGCAGCATGAAGATACTCTCCCAAACGTTTTGGAGAGGATGTCTACATGTACAGTTAATAAATGGATATGTATGGAAAAGGTATAACAAAGATCGATGTGATGGACCAACGTTTTAGAGCACCAAAGTTAATTCTGAACGAGCATCGGGGACAAACAACATACAATAATCCACAAATTACTATACCAGAGGTATCTGACATATGTGACATTTTAGTCGGTGTAACTCAATGTCTTATTCACAATGAACTTTGTACGGATCGCAATGAAACTCATACGGGAAAAAGCGTGCGCTTGGTGGGTTTCCCATTTGCTGACCGAAGCATAAAGAAGAGAGAGGGTGAGATGTGGAACCCAGATATAAAAAATATTGAATCGCATGGACCTTAACGCATCACTGATGCGATCACGGGAGATAAAACTTCATAGTCTTCTACAAAATGCCCACCAAACGTGCCAGTATGGTTTGGACAGATCAGGCGAAAGACAGGCATGTTGTTCAAAGACCTGGATCCTCATGCAGAAAACAACTATTCATAATTTTCCTCAACTGTACCTGCCCGCTAGCTGGTAGACTCTTTGCCAGAGAAAGAAACAATAACTAGTTGAAAGTACACGCAAATAGTGTTGTTCAAAGTTGTCGAGGATGTTCAGAAGCAGGGACCTTACGCTGGGGCCACACGCCTACTGTTACATCATAGCAACAGGACACCTTATGAGTCAAGGGTCTCAACGCTACTTTTCGGTACAGACTCTGCCTCGCTCTTATAACTTTTGGCTGTTTCCTCCTGTGGAAGCTTGGCTTGCCGGAAGGAAGTTTTCAAGAATTCAAGATCCTGCCACAGCAGCAAATTCACAACTGCAGAGCATACCTGCTTTCGAATAGAATGCAGTCTTTCAGAGCTGGCCGAGGAGGCTGGAACAGTAAGTGCTCATTTAGAGAGAGTACTTTAAAACGGCAGAAAATATTATCACTAATAGTTTGAGAGATCCGTGTGTGACCTATTTGAAGTTAATCAATTGCCCAAACATCAAACAACTATTTTCCGGTAAATATATGGCTCAGCTGCTGATTTTTTATGATGATTACAAGTCAATTCATAGCACAACTTAAGTTGCGGAAGTAGCCATCACTGACTTGTGAGTTTAAAAAATTTGAAAATCTAGATCGTCTGTTATAGGTAATTTGAATGCACACACGTTATTTCTAAATGTATTTAACAGACAAAGACTAACTAAATATCAACATGAAACGGCGTGCTACATGCAGAAACCAGTTGATGAATTAGGTACCTCTGAAACAACTACAACAAGCACTACTGAACAGAAGGTGTCTGTGGACTTCGGGCATATCAATATGCACGTATGCATTAGTTTATTTTCAGTTCGTCCTCGTCACCCTCGTGCCTCTCGTAACCCGTCCTGTTTCCTAGGTGACAGCATAATGCTAAAAAAGAAAAATGCAGGAAGATGATTGTAAATTAAGCACACAAGCTGTTCCTTTGCCCGTCTTTTAAGTCAAACAACAGCGAGAGGGACGGAAAGAATACTACAATTCACATGAATGCAATCGTTGATTTCAGTCATGCTGTAATCTTATTCGGTAGACTGAAGCGCCAAACAGTTGGTAATTTAGGATTATTGCGCGTGGCAATGAAACTCCTTCGTGTGCTATGGTAAGCATGGCAGTATGAATAGAAGGCAGCAACTCTCATTTTCAGGTCTTAGCCAGGACACAGCTCCCATTTCAGGGCTGATCGTAGGATCTTCTGATCTGTAGACCAAAAACAAAAAACAAAAAAACGTTCTTGACATTTGAGCTTTGGTAGTACTGCACTGTTCACCAGTTTTGCTGGGTCTGCACCTTCATGCAGCTCTCTGAAGCACTCGATGGCAGCAGCATCTTCGTCAGTCTTGATGTTCGAAACAAAGTTGGTAAGAGAAAACCTAAGGAATCCAATCATTTTTCCGAGGGTTTGTTTGAACCAGTCACTTGCACTTACTCTCCCACCTCACTTCTAACCCAATCCACCGCCTCATCCATCAACTTCTGACACTTTGAGCCCCACAAAAAAATTGTCACGAGTTTGAGCTTCGAAAAACAAACCTGGAGGAGTGAAGATGTTGACTGTGCTATAACCGAAACGGTCACAGGCGCCGTTACAGGACAGAGGGCATGTAAAACCATCCCCTATACTTGTGTTCACCAGAACAGAAGTAGACGTCAGTGTCAGATGATCTGGCACATACACCCAGCAAATCACTCTCGGATACTGGTCAAGATTTGGTGAGGATTTTTTTTTTTTTTTTTTTTTTTAATTTTTGCTGTGCCAACCTCTGCGCCACCTCAGAGGCAGTGCACCCACGCCGCTCATTCCGACACCCCGTCCACAGCCACAGCCCGGTCGGCCACGCCGCAGCCCCGGCACCGGCAATCCACAGTGAGCAGTCAATGTCAAGTCGTCAAGAGGCAACCCACCAGAGGAGACACTGCACTGCTGTCGAGTCACTTCGGCGGTGTTCAGTGGCGTCTGTTCTCATCTAACATACGCAGGACACCACCTACTAAGCCCCCTACTGACAACAATAATTGCTTAGTCCCGGAGCCGGCGTGAGCGAGCTCTCCTCCGGAGGGCGCCACCACGTCCGTCCAACGACAACCCCCATGGACTGGCCGATACCGGTGACCCCGACGGAACCAAACCAAGGCCATAGACGTGTAGAGGACATCGAAATTGAGGTCACCATGAGAGCAGGACATGAAGGGCCACACAATTTGAGACAATTTTTCAATGCTGATCGATGAGGATGAGGATGATTAAGATGATGCTACAGATTTCTATTTCGGTCTGAGACTATATGACAGGGCTGTACTCTACGCTTCCTTTCATCCCGGCGTCAAACCAGGCCCGAAAGATACAGGCACCTGCAGTATTGGTCAGGAAATTTGAGCATTCTGAGAAACGCATCCATTAAGTGGATGAAACTCGACTGTGTGGTCCCAGTCTTCCCATTTGAGTCCGCAGCAAACTCAATTCTGGGTAGAAGCCGGTCAGGGTAGAAAAACCCACATGACTCTGATGGAATTCGAACCCACGACCTCCCATCCCGGAGTCCGCGACGCTAACCACTTCGCCATGGCGGCTGGTTGGTGAGGATTCTTTATGTTTCAGCCTCTGTATGAAAAGCCTTCTTAAAAGACCTAGCCCTTCCCTTTGATGTTAAACATGACGATCAACTTGAAGGCACTATTATTGGCGAAGTGTCCCACGGTCCATTGACTAGTGATACATGTTAGGATTTTCTTGGTCTTTGAGACTAATACGAGTTCTGTTTGCTGTGTTATCTTCCCTACCCGCTTCTTGGCATCATTCAAACTCAACACCAACCCATCACACACACAACACACACACACACACACACACACACACACACACACACACACACACACACACACGCACGTACGCACACACACGCACACACACACACACACACACACACACACACACACACACACACACACACAGAAAGAGAGAGAAAGAGAGAGAGAGAGAGAGAGAGAGAGAGAGAGAGAGAGAGGGAGAGAGAGAGAGAGAGAGAGAGAGAGAGAGGAACAATGAACGATCTCTTTATTTCTTCAGGCCCCCAGCCCCTAGAAATGAGGTCAAGTTAACATGAAACTAAAAGACACATACATCACAACCAATCAGCGTTCTAGCATGAGACTGTCAAGAAAGGGTTGCCTTAACTTCATGGCATTAAACAGAAATACACCAAGCTTCCCAATATTGAAAATGGACCCGTTTCTCAACAAGGCTGCATATGGATTCACTCCAAAATAAGATTATTTTTTTCCCTTATGTCATTACACAGAATACATTTATACAATACATGGTCCTCATCTTCTAAGACCCTTACATATTTTGCACAAAAATTAGCAATGTTGCTGAAAGTTCTTTTGAAACGATTCTTTGATTGGTAGCACACCAAGCCTCAGCTTTATAAGACAATCCCTAAAGCAACTAATGGCCATGTAATCAAAATATTTTTCACATTCGAAATTCGTTTTTAAACAATCTGTGTATTTAATATATATCTTTATTCATATAAACTCACTCCATTCCTGCATGTAGATTCTTTCATCCTCTGTTTAAATAGTGAAACAAGCGTTGTTTTTCACAGCCCACCCCCTACTCAAACCAGACATTATCCAAACCCACGGCTAAATAATGCATTCTTGATAAAGGTTGCCCTGCATTTTTTACCATTTTTATCTACAATCATCAAGTATGCTTGTTTAGGCAAACGATTCCAGCATTCATCAACCAATGTCGAATGCACCTTACTGCACTCTTTACACATAGGGCACATAACGCCCCAGTTCCCCAAGACTTATTATTAGGAACTTTAAGATGTACGTTTAAAAAACGTTTGCACTCCCGGGCGTGTACCTTTTCAGTATTGTCCAGGCTGTAGTATCCCCACATTTAGGATGTTTATAATGGCAGTGGCTGGTCCTGAGCATTAAAAAAAAATCGGAAAAAGTATGTCTTAGGGATGTCCTTTAATTTTGTTATATATACCTTATACAATCAAAACAAGCCCGTTTGCCGTTCACTCCAAGTGTTTCCACCCTTTTGTTGATATTAATCTTTGTTTCAAAAACAAATCCAAGTAATTATGTTCATTAATTACTTCTAATCGTTCTCCATTGAGTTTCCCAACTTTCAGATTAAAAAAAAAAAACCACCCATACGGATAACCATAACTTTTGTCTTATCAGTATTGACTTTCAAAAAGCAAGCGTTTGCAAAGAGTGTTTAACATATTGATTTGGTTTTGTAATCCTGTAGCAGTGTTAATCAGTACAACGATGTCATCTGCGAACAGAAGAAGAAACAGTTCCAATAACCTTGACAAAAAACTGAATCCCATGTACTCCGTTTTTACTAACTGATACTGCTATTTCATTTATAAATAAAGAAAAAATATCCGACTTAAAGTACAATCCTGTCTGACGCCCACAGGATACTCGAAATAGTGAGTGATTTCACCTTAAACACGTACACAAGAAACAACAGATTTATACATTGCAACTACAGCATTTATGAATGTTCCATGTATTCCATTCTGCGTTAAAATACTAAACAGACACGGGCGTTGAACAGAATCAAAGGCTTTCTATAGACCGACAAAACAAGCATACAGCTTTCCACCTTTCTTGGGCAGACATTTTTCTACAATAATATTCAAGGTAAAAATATTATCCGTGTCTAAAGCTAGCTGGTGATTCTGATAGTTTACTGTTTTCTTCAACCCATTTAGCAAGCCTCTTGTTCAAAAGTGACGTATAACATTTGCCACCTAAACTAAGAAGAGACACAACTCTATAATTGTCTGGTAAACTTTTATCGTCTTTCTTAAAAATGTGAACAATAATCGCTTTAACCCAGTGCCCTGGATAAACCATCGTCAAACAGTATATTAAATGAAAGGGTTAAAAAAAAAAAAAAAGCTAACAGCTAGTATATCAACATACTATAACATTTCTGCTAAAATATGGTCTGGTTCAAAGGCTTTCCCCCTTTGTATTTTTCAAATAGCATCATGAATCTCCTCTCCAGAAATGACCCGATAGGTTCAGAACAACCTTCTGTCTGTCCTTAACCTACGCTTCCATGTTTATACTTCTGGCTTCGCTGTCATTAAACAATCCCTTAAGATGTTCAAACCGTTGACCTGGTGTTATTTCTTTACTAATCCCTTCTTTCCGTTTCCCTATCATTTGTTTGGCACAGAGCATGAGAGAGAGAGAGACAGAGAGAGAGAGAGAGAGAGAGAGAGAGAGAGAGAGAGAGAGAGAGAGAGACAGACACAGACGACACACAGACGACAGAGACAGAGACAGATGCGAATGCGAATATTTATTCCATTAGGCCCCACACTGAAGGGGTGGTACCCACATATACATGATATCAATTACTGAAATGAAGGAAAATGACACAAGAAAGCAAGTACATATGCATCATACAATGTTATTAGGAATACACAGTACGTAACCTCTTTTGTGCTTCATAAATGTACATAGCAAGGTTAAAGAGAATGTCTTCATTTCTTGACGCCAGGAGTAAATTAACTCTGAAAATACAAGGGTCAGAATAAAACTTTGGCTTTATGAATTTTATCCTGAGGTCATGAAAAGCAGGACAGCAAAAAAAAAAATGGATTTCATCTTCCTTGGCCAGGTTACATAAACGGCATGTCAGTTCATTATCACTCACAGCACTGTATCTCAAGCGGTGACAAGCTATATCAGAAACACCAAATCTAAACTTCCTTAGCGCACTCTTAATATAGATTGTTCATATCCATTTTAATGTATGGCTCCATCACATTAGTTGTTTTAAAGAGTCTGTACTGCGCAAATGTGTCGCTGCTATAATATGATCTTGCAAGTCCTGCCATCTGCAGTCAATAATTCTTTGTTTAAAACATTTAAAGAACCCTACGATATTTTCAACGCCCTGGTTATTCCAAACATAAGCAAAGCCATATGAATTTAAACAGTGACGAACTTTGTAGCCAGAGAGAGAGAGAGAGAGAGAGAGAGAGAGAGAGAGAGAGAGAGAGAGAGAGAGAGAGAGAGTCATTGCCACACTGAGGATGGCCCCATCGCAGTCTCGGTAATGACTGTCCACAGGCAATGGTGAATACCATCCCGTTATGAGTAACTAGGAGCCACTACACTGCCACTGAGTGCCCTTACTGGTCTTGAAAGGAGTCTGTTGTGATCCAACGTAGACAAGACGCCACTTCCTTAATCCCTTGACTACAATAACTGCTGAAGGCATCGCGATTAATGATCTCTCTCTAGAAGGCTGACACATCTCTGGAACGCGTCACCAAGTGAACGTAACAAGTCTCCATGAACTTCCCCATACTGACGACAGTGACTTAACCTCATCACGAACATTAATATGGAGAAGTGACAGGAACTGAGGTCACCGCGCGAGCAGACCGTAATGGGCCCGAGAACTAAAGACTATTCCATGATGATAAATGAGGATGACGATGACACTGATATTTATCCTGGTCCGAGACTACAAGTCAGCACTGTACTGTGGGATTCCTCTTTGTCCTGATGTCCATCAGCCTGAGAAATACAACACCTGCAGTTGAACCAACGCCCACGTACCATGGAGTTAATTTCGATCGCAGACTGACCTGTAAATAGTAAGTAGTGCTGCAGAGCTGTTTGAGACTGGCATCATCCCCGAAAAAAAATGTCAGGGACGGACTGGGGAACTCACGAATGCATCCTAAAGAACGTATGCACAAGAAGAGTAAGAACTATAGGAGATTACAGGATCGCAGCAGTGGCAACCGCTGCTAAATCAGATTTCGACCTTGTCAACAGAACACAGAATCCGGCCCTGCAATGAGCACAGAAGTTATGAAGACAAGAGGACTTCACAAGTCCAAAAGATGGAAGAGATCACTGGACTGCAGTCATTCTACGACTTGAAGGATACAAAGATCTTTTTACAAGATGAAAAAAAATGAACGCCTGAAAATCAGCTCATGGCAGAATGAACAGATAACAGACTCGGATGGAAAAGAGGCAGCTTCATTCACTAATTACGGCGGATTATGAGAAGTAGGTTATGCTTGTCATGATGACGGAATACGAAACAAAACTTAACATCTTTGTGACCCTTCATGGAGAAAAAGCAACAGTTCTAGTATATAGCACCAGTATTCCTGACGCTGAAGGAACCGTATCTACAATCTGGTGTCCTGTGATAAAGTCAAAGTGACTTCCAAGGCCCTGTAAAATAAGAAATGATAACTTCAATATTTCCAGCAGAGACCAGTTCAAGACCGCTGTGACAAGAGGAACACGTGATAATCTTTCGGCTGAGGACTGGACACTACCGCCTCCGGCATCACATTTGTACCTGCTTTGGTATTGAACAATTAAACCAGTGTCCCAGTGGGAACTATGATAACGACAGTATCTTCTAGACCTGCACATAGCATACAGTTGCAAGGGAAAGGCTCTGCCCTACACAACCGTGGATGTCAAATTATACTATTCCTTGGAGGACCTAAAGAAGATGCAGTGTTCATTCGGGATACGAGCATGAAGCGTACGAACAAATGAAGAAGACGAAGAAGAAGAAGAAGAAGAAGAAGAAGAAGAAGAAGAAGAAGAAATATGGACGTGAAGACTCTGACATTTAGTAACACACTATGGGACGGATACTTTAATGGATCAAACAATTGTGTGGTTCACTCTTCTCATGAGGGCCTGTGGCACAAACTCTAGGTAGGAGGCGTCCTGGGCAAAAATTGTTTCACTAAAATGTTTCGGACTGGACTCTTACCTACGACCTACGAGTCTGCAATCATTTCTTGAGGCTGGTTAAAATTTCTTCGGAGGAAAAAGCAAGCTTCGTTGGCCAGTAAATGTAGTGTTCTGGCAATGTCTTTTTCCTATCCTCTGGCATGCATTGGTCTTTAGACATTGGTCAAGAGAATGATCAAATATCACCAGACTCAATGAGTTTGAACATTATAAATTCATGTTCTTGATGAGGTTCTTTATTATCAGAAAGCTTTCTCAAGTTTCGTTGCTGCTTGTATAAAGAATCATGATGCCATTTACAGTAACTCGTTCTAATGCAAAAAGTCGTCCATTTTTCGGGTATTCCATGGGACAGAATCAGTCGGTACCAGAAGATTCATCCAGAAAGGATGGACGGGCTTCGACTAGCATGATTTGCGAGTAAATACGTGAAGAGTGTTTACTGAGCAGCAAAGGAACTTTCCAGCCAGGGGGACTATGCCAAATATGACTTTGTTATTTCCATCAACATGCCACATTTGACTTCTTGCCCTGTGTGGATTTGAATTCCAGTTTGTGGCTAGATCTTCGTTTCAATTATAACTCATGAATGTTATTTTCCTGGGATTATGCTTCCTAAACAAATTCTCCAAACGGAATACATTATGACTAATGCGCGTGAAGATCATGTCAGCACGAACAGCATGGAGGAAAAGAAATCTCCGATTTCCAGATGACAACGGTGGTCTTGTGCAGGCAGTGAACACAAACTACCAAAACGTGTTCAAATGCTGGATGCAACATCAACTCGATTTTGTATAGAAATCAACGAAAGACCCTTATTGGAGGGTCTGGGAAGGAGAACGCAAGCCACGGGAATAATGTGTCACCGCCAGACACTGAACCTGAAGTCAGCATAAAGACAAACAAAAATCACTGTCGATTGTCCCAGACCAAAAGCAGGCGTGTGTGAATTAGACTAAACAGGCTGTCACTGGGAGAGGTGGACACCTTTATGTATCCTTGGTGCACAGTGGGCAAAAGTGAACTCAATAAAGAACATCAGGCAAAGCTGGGTATTTGCTATGACCGACATAGCACGAAACAGTCATCTGGAGAGACAGGTCAGTTCCCATCCATTAAAGACACTGGTCCTGTCCGTCGTTTGGCGTGAATGCAGCTGCATATGAGAACAGTTCTGGAACATGTTGTGTTGAGAATCACATACTTCAGACAGCTTCTCTGCGGTACTCTGAGAAACACAAGATACACTGCTACCTTGGCAACGAGACTATACATACTTTGACGGGTGAGACCTCCCCTCACAGGCATCAACATATGCAAGGCTGTCTGATATGGGGCACCATATAACTCCCTGTCTATAGCTTTTGTACAGAGTGTACTAAACAAATAAATGCATCTATCCTAGGATCTATCGATTCCAAGAAGAACTACAAGTCAATAAAAACCATGACGATAGCTGTTCAACACTACCTAGAAGGCCACTGTGACCACTCCGTAGTTCTTTCCCATAATCTCATCACACCGAACGGGTTCTAACTGTAAATAAAGTATGTCATATCAACTCTTGTACGGTATTCCTGTTCGCTGGTAGCTGTAAATGTGGGAATTAAAGCAAAATTGAAAACAAAAAGTACTTTTACCACCAGAGGAAAAACAAACAAATTACAAAACAAACACAATGAGTTTTGACCTCTTGGATCTTCTTCAGGCAAGACAAACAACATTTAGGACAATGGAAACAACCCATGAGCAGACGGACACTCATCTCCAAATGGATGTGGGAATGGAAACGCGCCCCATTGGATTAAAAGAACAGGTTACAAAATGGCTTGGTTTTGATCCATATCAAAGTTAGCCTAACAAGCTGTCGTGCATGTTTGGCCAGAACAATGACAATATCAATGTTTACCTAAACAAGTTGTCGTGCATGTGTTGGCCAGAACAATGACAATATCCAAATAAGAGAGACGTCAAAGCATACATCTGACTCTAAGTGTACTGAACTGTCAAACAGTAAACTTTCAAGATTTGTTTTACCATATATCAAAACAATAACAAAAAAGAACTGCCACCACTTATGCAGTGTCTCTTTCTTATGTATGTAACAAAGTCGTTCATTGACAGTGGCGTCCTCTTTGATATTATTTTCTAGGCCATAGCATTCTGAGAAACAAAGCCGAAAAGGTTTCCCTGTAACGTGACCCCATTAAGTAGTATACGAAGATGTTAAAGGTAGCGTTAATGTAAGAAAATGTTCCTTCAATCCATACAGTCATTAAGAATGTATTATGATGCCGACGGCCACTGTTTATTTCCGGGAAAGACAGCCACATTACACGATTTACAGCGAAGGGAAAAAGACAGATTATAAAGAAAATAGAATTAGCGACAAGAGTCTTTGTTAAAGCCAGCTCTTGAGTCGAAATTGATGAAGAACTTTCAGATCGCCACCTAACTATCCGGCGAAGTTTCACAAACGTCATTATTGTTGCTATCACAACTATCATCATCACTAGTCCAAGCAGACCCACACCAAATACGAGGCCTTCTAGTGAATCAATGAATTCTTTGTGAGCCTTGTAAAAATTCCCCTCAACACTTGTTACCACAGTCAAATCAATCACAGGATCATAAACACATCCAACACGATAACGAAAAACACCAGAAAGAAAAGGCTCATGATCGCCATAGTGACCACAATGATGATGGTAGCCATTGTCTTCGTACTTAGCATAGTTTGGCATTTGAGAGGATTGAAAACACAGGCATCTCTCAAGAGCAATGATAGCAGACAACACACTAGACACGAAATTAAATTGTAAGAAAAAGCCCATATTTACGTTAGATAAAAGTGTAGAAAAACGGGACCAAACGTTTGTTTAGTGGTGAATTGAAAATAAACCTGTTCACCATGGTGAAGCACTGAGTTGAACAGATGTAATTCATCAACTAGAGACAAAGCGAATAGACACAGGTTGACGCGATCCTTGAGGCCCTGTTTATGAAACACCAACATGTTGATGACGTTAGCTGGTCCACCAATCAGATACAACAACACCAGCAGGTTGTTTTTCACCTGTCGGACGATTTCTTCCACTTCTGCACTCACAATGTTCTCAGGATTGTTCCAAGGTAGGTACTCCATCTCACTAAATATTATTTCAACACAGTCACCTTGAGTTGTCGAGTTTTGAAGAGTTTGCGAATGTTCTGTTAACATTTGCTGGAGGGTAGTGTTTTCATCAATATTCTGAGACTGAAGGACAGCAATCAAATCTGTAGGCCTGCCATCCATGACCGACACCATGCTTCCTTCTATACACCCGTAACGAATGAACAGGATGTGGTCACACGTAGTTTACACATAGATGAGCGTGTAGGTTTATGCCTTTGTGTTCATGTGAAAATCGTAGCAGAACACATCCACTGCTCACGTGTTAACGCGTCTCCTGCCATAAATCTGGTATAAGTGGACAGGATTTTCACTTAGGTTATAGGTAGAAAAGCGCATAGGTTTATGCATTGGTGTGTATATAACAATCTTAACAGAGCACTCACACCAATCACTTGCTCGAAACTGATATACCAAATTATGTATTTATTGTAATAAATGCTGAACATATTTTACTACCACATTTAATGATCACTTTGATAACCACTGTGGACATGAATGCTATGTCCCCCTATTTCTTCAATCTAAGACAAGAGCAAGCTTTGTATATAATTGAATATTTCTTGCAGTCATTGCAACACAAAGCTGCTCTGTAAGTTGCTGGAATGGTGCTCGGTTATTTATCCTTGGAATTTATATACATATATATATATATACAACAATACATATATATATATATATATATATATATATATATAATGCTGAAAAATTATATATATATATATATATATATATACACACACACACACACACACACGCACGCACGCACGCACGCACACACGCACGCACGCATGTTGATGGAACAAAACTAAAGTCACAAACACAGTCAGCAGGGCTCCCAACCAATTTCATCCTGCGAGTATCCCTACAAATTTTGACGCGTTGGTCTAATACACCCTCATAGCAATTTTGAAAGGGTAAACCTCAACCTTCTGGTGCAAATTTGAAAAGGACAGATATAAGCCAACTTCCACACCAATTTTACAGAGAGCAACATTAGATGTATAAATGTCAGCAGCCCGTATTCTCTCTCTCTCTCTCTCTCTCTCTCTCTCTCTCTCTCTCTCTCTCTCTCTCTCTCTCTCAAACTCCAAAAAATAGATGTGGGAAAACAGGTGCACAGAGGAATGGAGATTTTATTCCAATGGTCTGCTCAAGAAATTAACTGACCCAGATTTTTTTTTTTTTTAGAATATATTACGTCATTTGATATCTGCTGTCTGAGCGAAACTTTTACGTTAGAGTCATTTGATTTTGAAATAAAATTCTCAGATTTTTTATATACCCATGCCCAGCTGTGAAATTTACCAAAATGGGCAGACCTTCAAAGGGGGGGGGGGGGGGGGGGGGGGGGGGGGGGGGTTAATTTAAAAAAAAAAATGTCTGACTATGTCCTGTTAATAAAGCACGGGGATAACAAAGGCATTATGTATACGTATATCTGAAAATCTTTTAATTGTGGGAGGGATATTATGTTTTTTTGGGATATATATACACCCAGTAGATAGCCGTTTCTATTTTGATAAGGACTATACATGTACCTTAGAACTACTAGAGCAATATTTACTAACGCAAGTAAAGCAACGAAATGACTTTTTGTATATTATTGGAGGAGACTTCAATGCACGTATAGGGGAAATGGGGTCTGAGTGTAAACAATTATGATGATACATCAAACAATGATCAGCACGTGTGCGCACGAAGGTCAATGGACTCTTTTACAAATGGTTTCGGGAAAAAAAATAATAGAATTTTGTACAACATTTAAATTAACTCCTCTAAATGGACTAAGTGCAGAGAACTTTGATGGTGCATACATGTTCTATTCTGATAGAGGGGGAACAGTACAACTGATTATTATGTATGTTCATTGAGTTGATTGGTAATGTAAAAAATTGGTGTTATTCATGAAAGAATTGAATTTCATCATATGTCAATCAGTATGTTAATACACAGCACATTGCCAGACCCGCAGGAAGACAAAGCTAAGAGAAAATTTGTAAAGAAAAAATTAGATGGGACCCTGCAAAACAACAAGAACATAATTATACAGCATATGGAAACAGAGAGATTTAAAACACCACTAGAACAGATTACAGAGGGGATAGACACTGATATAGATTTAAGTATAGAAAGTTTCTTTAACTATTAAAAGAGGCTGGTAAAAGTATGTATATAAATATACGCATAGGAGGGGATAACAAAACAACAAAATGGATGGTATGACAAGGAATGTAAAGCCAGGAAAAAGATGCCAGACATGCATTATGAACACTGACGCATACCAACAGATTCAAAAAACCCAAATTTGTATGAAGTAAGAAAGGAGTCATACGTAAACAAAAGAACAATACATAAAGAAACAATCAGAGAGAAGAAAAAAAAAAAAATATAGTAAACAAAAATACGAGGCACTTATACAAAACCAACATGACAGTAAGATATTTTGGAACAGTATAAAAAGCACTAAGAAGAAAAAAAGATTACACTACCATCAATAAGTATTACACAATGGCAAGAACACTTCGAAAGTGTTTTCAATCCACAATTACCTGAAGTGCAAAACAACAATGAAAGGGTGCAACAAAAAACACTGAAGTCGAAGACGAGGAAATCCGTATACCAGAATTAGATGAAGAACTAACTAATACTGAAATAAGTCTAGCAATAAAGAAATTGAAAAAAGGTAAAGCATCTGGACTAGACGGAATTCCACTGACTTTTTAAGACCACAGAAAAGCACATTTCTAATAAAATTATTAATAAGATATTTCAGGATAGTTATTTTCTACAGAATGGACAATAGCTGTAATAGTGTCTCTTTTCAAAAAAAAGGTGACAAACAAACTCCAGGAAATTATAGAGGTATTTCCCTATTATGCATCTTAAGTAAAAAAAAAAATCACAGCTATAATAAATAGAAGATTATACAACTGGGCAGAGGAAGAGAACAAAATAAGCAAAGAGCAAGCAGGATTTTAAAAAAATTCTCTACCATAGACCATATTCACACTCTAGTATCAATGATAAGTAATTGCTTGTATGGCAGAAGAAGAAGCAAATTATATGTAGCATTTATTGACTATCAAAAAGCGTTTGATACAGTCAACAGGGATAAGCTAAGGGAAATCTTAAAGAAACATAAAATATCTACTAAAATGTTAAGCATGTTAAAGGGAATACACATAACAGTACAGGCAGGTATGAATGAACTTGGGAATGAACTGACAGAATTCTTCAATTGTCCTCAAGGAGTGAAACAAGGGTGCTTATTATCTCCTTTAACTTTTTCCCTTTTGATAACAGAAATGGCAGAAAAAGTAACATTGAGAGGAAGACATGGCTACCAATTTCTACTGGGAACTGAGGAACTATTTCTACTACTTTTTGCTGATGATTTAGCACTAATATTGATAACCCCATCAGGATTACAAAATCAACTTAAAAATCTCCAAGAGACCTCTGATCAAATCGGCCAAACAGTGAATCTACAAAAAACAAAAGTCATGGTATTCAGGAAAGGAGGATACTTAGGAAGAGCAGAGAAATGGTATTGTAAAGGTGAAGAAATAGAAGTTGTAAATAGTTATAAACATTTGGGTTATGCATTGACAACCAAACTCTCGGCAGATATCTCCCTCTCAGAATATGCAGGTAGAGCTAAAGGTAAGGTGATTGAAATAATGAAAACCATGTACAGTTTAGTACATATAGACATGAAAATTTATTTTAATTATTTGATACCTAAATCAAACCACTATTACTACATGCAGCTGAAGTTTGGGGATAACTATGTATTCAGCAGTAGAAAATGTACATCTACTTGCATGTAAAAAACATATTTAGGGGTAGGAAAGAAAACACCAAAAAATTTAGTGTATGAAGAGTTAGGCAGATACCCATTATATATAGATAGTACAATAAAAAAGCAATTAGATATAGGCTCCATTTACTAAATATGCCACCTGATAGGATTCCAAAACAAGCATATAAAAGGGAAAAAAAAAAAGAAGTAACTAAAACACAAAACTGGGCTCTAGGAATAAAAGGATGTCTAGACGGGTATGGTTTCTCAAAGGTATGGGCAAATGAAGGGGTAAGTAATGAACATAGTTTTATAAAGGAGTTAAAACAAAGAATTATAGATACTTATAAACAAACTTGGCATGAGTAGAAAGAAACTCGTGGAGAGCGTGGCAGCAGAGAGTCCTCAGAAGAGAAGCCCCCTTCAAGCAAGTGTTTCGGCCCTTAACTCCTGACATGCTAGGGGGGGTTGGGCCACACCCGGTTCATGACTCCGGATGTCCCCTCTGCTGCCCCTTTTTTTTTCCCATCTCGGGATGAGCCATGGCTGGGATTCGAAACCCATGCCCTTCTGGACATGCTCATTTTCCACTTAATGACTCGCGCACTAACCACTGAGCCACTGGGACACCTGATATTTGTAGGAAATTTAAGCCTTATGAAGTTCACTTTTGTTCCTCCTTGACCAGATCCAGCTTGAACACCTCTCTGCTGCTTCTGCCATTGCTTTCAGGGCTCTGGTTTTTTCCCTCCCTGCAACTGAGAGCTGTTTCATGAGGCTGTATGCAGACGTTCCTACAAACCCCCTAGCTCAATTTCTGCTGTGAGGACTTTGACCTGATAGCCTTCTCTCCTCAGGCTGTTTGCCAGATCAGCATACTTTTCAGTCTTGTAGATTTGAGCTGCCTCCATTCTGTTCTCATATGGCACCGTGAGCTCGATCATGATCAGCTGCTTGGTTGACTGAGAGTGGACTACTATGTCTGGTCTCATGCCACTCTTGCTGATGATCTCTGGGTGACTCTTCCATTCTGGGAGGTCTGCAGTGCACTCCCAGTCATCTGCCCCATCCAGCAGACTCTGCCTGCATGTTCCGAGTGGCACTGTTGTTCTTGGCCATGATTCGCTGCCTCCTGCCGTGAAGAATGTTGCCGGTGCTTTTGGAGTCCTGATTTTCCCTTTTGTGGTGTTGGTACTAGCCCAGACTACTTGTACAATCTCTTTGAGCACTTGGTTGTGCCTCCATGTGTACCTTCCTTGAGCCAGGGCTACTTTACATGAGCTAAGGACATGCTCCACTGTTTGTTTTCCATGGCAGAGGGGGCATGAAGGATCGTCTGTTTTTCCCCACTTCACCAGGTTTGCATTTGAGGGTAGAAGAAGTCATATGCAGATCTGAGAATGAAGCTGATCCTGAGAGGGGCCATGTGCCAAATATCATTCCAAGTGAGACTTCTTCAGAGAATATTTGAGAAAAATAACAAATAGCGAGAGATTCACAACATACTATACATTCAAAACTTTGCATCAAACAGAAAAATATCTACGTCAAATTACTATAAGTACATTTAGTAAAGCACTAACAAAAATGAGACTAGTAATAAACGAATCACATATCAATAGGAAATACACTGATAGTTTGGTGATTGCAACTTGCCCCTTTTGTCCTGTAGATGAAACAGGAATGCACTTTTTAATAGCGTGTCCAACTTATAACCAATTAAGAGTGAAATACTTAACCAAACATTTGAACAATCTGAACATGATTAGATTAGATAATATAGTACAAAACAAAAATACAGAGATCATACAGGATGTAGCTATATACATCTTTTATGCTCTCAAATCCAGAGAAAAATCAATTATAAGGATTAAAGCTCAAGGGCTGGCAATGTGGCCTACAGGTTAAAACTGACTTTTTTAAACAATATATGGAAATTAGAAAAAAAAGGAGGGAAAGATAGAACGGATTTTTTTTGGTATGAAATGGACAGAAAATTTAATAAATAACACGTATAAGAAGTAGGGAGGGGATGGAAAGGGAACAAAAATGGAATAAAACAGGATTAGATTGCTGTTGAATGTGCTGCAAATTGGATACTGTATATTATATACAAGTTTGATAAGCATTAGAGGTGAAGAAGAATGAGTGCTGACCAGTTTCGTGTAGAGCGACATTATTTAGCACAAACCCTGTGTGTTCTACTAATTGCTGCTAAATACACATACTTATTGTGACGCGTGCGTGTAAAGAATGGATCTTTTTTGAGATCTGGGTCAATGGCTAACTTTAGAGGGATACAAAGGTCAAGGCCTGTCCCGCGGGGCCTGCGGCTTCTTCTTTCGCGAGACGAGAGATGATGACGCATGCGGCGCGGCTCGCCTCAAACACACAGATCTAGTTTGGCCTAGGTATAGGCCAAACACAAGTACAGTTTCTACTCTCGCTCGAAGGGACCCTGTCCCAAGTAGAAATATTATCACGTAAAAAAATGACTTCGATTATTGTCCCGAGGTTGAAACAGCTTCCATGAAAGATTCAGTTGCTGTCGATCGATAGCTGAGGTAAAATCTGTCTGTCCTAACGTAACCTACTACATAATGAAGAAGATGAGCAAGTTCAAAGTGGAACGTAACAACAAATATTAACCAACATTACACGAGCAAACGGAAAATAGAAAAATGTACCAACGTGTTTCAAGATGACAGAGAAATCCAAATCGAATCATGTATATAAATAAATAAATCCAGAGAACCATGAACATGCACAAACTCCAAAGTTGTAAAATATATAAATAGTGAACCAATACTTCAGCAAGGAAACACGTCATCTTGCAACTGGAAAATGCAAACGACGCTTGCTTAACTTGGCCTATGATATGGGGGTCACACAGGTCAACAGGGGCAGCATTAAAATAAGAGGCGCATGCGCAGAGAAAGGGAATATACGGAGTAGGTCAGACAGGATTTTCGTTAAGAATATACATGCAGTGCGTAACACGATGATGTAATCATGCTATAAAGAAGATACTATATTACCAATAATAGATTGTGAAGACTGGTTATGTAGTTTTGGAGTAATGTTTGCATGACTTGAATTTATATGCGTGTTCGTATATCGTATATGAAGTGATGACTGAATTATATGTGTACATGATTGAATATATATGTGCACGATTTGAATTCAGGATTTGTGTATGAACTGAAAGTAAAATCTGATGACTAGGGCTACGCAGTATAACATAAAGAACAGGGATGAAATCTGAGGACAGCAGAAGCATGGTTGAGATATAAACTGAGACGATTTCGATGGAAATGTTTTAATAACAATAAGACATCCAAGCACATGTTTGAATATGTATGAATAATAGTCATCTTTAACGTTAGGGGTAAATTAAGGTGTAAGGTAGATTAAAAGGAACAGGATATAAGATGAAAAAAAAAAATATAAAATATATATATAATATATATATATAATATATATATATATATATATATATATATATATATATGTCGACATATTAGTTTTAATCGAAATGAACAGATTCTTTGATTAAACTGTTGTATGGTTGACACTGAAGTTAATAGAAATATTATTGTTATACTTTGTTTTGCGTTTGTAGAGTGGTTTATTTTTGTTCTATAAAATTGAAACTGACGCTGGGAACTCTTTGTGAATGGACCTTTTGGCCCCACAAAAAAATGGCGCGGCGTTTAACGCGCGTCAAGTCTCTCTCTCTCTCTCTCTCTCTCTCTCTCTCTCTCTCTCTCTCTCTCTCTCTCTCCTCAAAACCTCAAAAAGAAATGCGGGAAAACAGATGCAAAGAGGAATGGAGGATTTTATTCCAATGGAGGGAAGAGGATAATGCTTGTTATGCAATTTTTGAATCATTGATACATGTTTGTGGTCGATTGACTTTTTTGTGTAGGCAAGTTTTCATATGTGAAAATTTTCCCAACACCTGAATAACTTTGTTGCATCACTGACGGCTTTCATCCTGACTCAGAAAAAACCCAGCTCTGAATACCCCTCTTTTCCCTATTTATTAAGCAGTCGACATTGTGGAGATATCTTTTGGGGTTATAGCTCTGTTTACATATTGGTTATGAATGATGCTGAATTGATGATAGGAGAAACTAGAAAATAAACACAAAGCCAGCAGTTTGGCTGCACGTTCAGTGACGTGGTTTAATTTTCAGCTCATGCGCGAACACAATTAGTTTTAGTGTCGGCGAATACGCTTGACACTGATAGGCAGACAGTCTCTGACTGATGTAACCACTTAACTTGCCAAAAGATCTGCGTTCAGTGCGACAGGAAGCTCGTGCACCGTGGCACACATTGTCTTTCTTTTCTTGAGACTAACTAAGACGGACCACCTTGCATGTGATCAAAGGCTGCCGTGTACAAAATCTTCGGCTATCCACTGTTTGGTGAGCTTGATATTTCATTGCATTAACTCATCAGTGAGGATTTCATTGTGTTTTGGCAATGTTCTCATTTTGAGTTTCATTCCACTACTGAGTTCCAATTTATGTACCATGCACAAATGCAAATCATTGGGAGCCCTGCTCCTTCTCTCTCTCATTCACACACACACACACACACACACACACACACACACACACACACACACACACACACACACACACACACACACATGCGTACATAAACACCCATAATTCTGACAGCTGCTGCTCATACATACCTCATGCAAACTAAGGAGAAAGAGCACTCTCTTTCCCTCTACTTTACACACACACACACACACACACACACACACACACACACACACACACACACACACACACACACGCACATGCACACACACATACATGCACACACTACTCTCTCTCTCTCTCTCTCTCTCTCTCTCTCTCTCTCACACACACACACACGCACATGCATACACACATATATCTCTCTCTCTCTCTCTCTCTCTCTCTCTCTCTCTCTCTCACACACACACACACACACACACACACACACACAAACACACACACACACACACACACACACACACACACACACACACACACACACGCACGCACGCACACACACACACACACACACGCACGCACGCACGCACGCACGCACGCACGCACGCACGCACGCACGTACGCACGCACGCACACGCACACACACACACACTACATACAAAAACTTGCTGAGGTGTCCTATTCTTCATAACCTTTTTAGAGAAGGAACAGATGAGTAGCCGGTGGCGTAGAGACAGGCAAACGGCATTGTTTACTGTGAAGCGGTGGATTTCTTCACTGACTTGGGCCTGTATTTTCTTATGAGTGCTATGGCTCTTCGAAGCAGCAGAAGCGGAAGAAGCAATAGTTGTGTGCATTTTAAACATCGAACGCAATCTTCACTCATTTATCTTGAGGCCCCATACCTTCCTTTTCGGTATCTTGACGACTCCATGTGTTTCTCTCCCTCTCCCTCCTGTTCCCAATATAGCGCAAGGCCAAAACCGTGAGATGACTGGAATGCAATCTTTTTTTTATAAGGATCTGCTGCTTTTGGAATGACATGAGTTGCGGGATGTAACAACCCAAAAAGTACTCCCAGCCCAGCTGTACTCCCAGGGGGAATTTCTGGGGCCGCACCAGAATGACTCCTGGGAGTACTTCTGGGTCGGGTAAAAAATGGACCCCCCCCCCCCCCCCCCCCCTGTTTTCATGAAGTACTCCCAGGAGTCATTCTGGGCCGGTCCCAGAAGTAACCCCCCCCTTTCCCCCCCCCGGCATATCTCCATTAAGGTGTTGAGGGTTGTTATTTATTGGTCATAAACTCATGCATGGACACTATTGAATCTATCTGAATCAACTTTAGGGGGAGTATCTGGGCCAGTCCCAGAAGTACCCCTGAAATTATGTAGTATGTTGTTTAATTGGGGGGGGGGGGGTATCGGGGGGGGGGGGGGGGGGGGGGGGGGAGTACTTCTGGGCCAGTCCCAGAAGTACCACCTTGCATATCTCATTTATTAAATTGTCCAGGGTTGTAATTTACTGGTCATAAGCTCATACATCTCCATAGAGAGTGCCACCCTTGTGTTTGAGGGGCTTGCATGTCTTTATGACCCTGAGAGCTACGCTGGCGGGAGATCCATCTCCTGGTAGGAACACCCCCGCCAGACAGGCCAAAGGTAAAGATCAGACAAATAGCACTCACTGGCCCTCCAGGTTGGGGGTTTGAACTGGGCTAACAACCTGATCCTGTAAAAACTGGCCTGTCACAGAAGAAACGACGATGACAATATCTGAAAACAAACATGGTTGAGGAAGAGCCCTCTCTTGTAAAGCCCATGACGTGAGCTGGTGAAAACCTTCGGGAAGCCAGTGCTCCGACTACTCTTCTGACGACCAAAACCAAGACCAGGATAAGGACCTGGAACATCAGAACCCTGTATGAGACTGGAAAAAGTGCTCAAGTGAGTAGAGAGATGCATAGATACAATCTGAAGATACTTGGCCTGTGCGAGACAAGATGGACAGGAACAGGACAGACAAGACCTACGAGTGGAAACACCATCACCTACTCTGGACAGGAAGAAGGCCAGCCACACATGCATGGAGTAGTAGCACTGATGTGACACCCGAGGCAACGCGAGCACTGCTGTCTTGGGTGTCAGTGTCACCAAGGATCCTCACTGCAAGATTTAACTCGAAGGGCAGGAAAGTCACAAACCTACAGTGCTATACTCCTACAAACACGGCAGATATAGAGGTCAAAGAAGAATTCTGTGAGCAAATCCAAGCAACTCTGGACAAAAAACCAAGGACAGTCTTGAAGATCCTCATGGGAGACCTGAATGAAAAAGTGGGATCAGACAACAGACAGAGAACTCATCATGGGTAGACACGGTGTTGGGGAGAGAATGAAAATGGCGACCTCTTCACAGAGTTCTGTACCATCAACGGCCTGGTGATTGGAGGCACTCTATTTCCTCATAAGACCATTCACAAGACCTCATGGATTTCCCCAGACGGTAAAACCGAGAACCGGATTGACCACATCATCATCGACAGAAAGTCGAGACGGAGCGTGCATGACGTCAGGGCGAGGCACGGAGCGGACGCAGCATCAGATCACCATCTGGTTGTGGCAGTGCTCAAAGACCAAACTGAAAGGCTACACTGACCAGACAGGAAGACCATCATACAAGTTTAAATGTATACAGCCTAAAAGAGAAAGAAAAAGCAGAAAGAATTCGAGGTAGAACTTAGGAACAAGTTCAGTGCGCTTTCACTACTGCCAGAGGAAACAGTAGAAGAGCAATGGCACAGTCTGCGAGAGGTCTGGAAGACAACATGCAAAACAGTCTTAGGGAAGAAGACAAGGAAACCTAAAGAATGGTTAACAACAGAGACATGGACACTGATCGCAGACAGAAAACATCTGAAAGACAAGATCATCCAGACACAAGATCAAGAAGAGAGAGAAAAGAACCACAAGCACGCTACTGGGAGATATTTCGACAAGTGAAAAGAAGTGGAAGAAAAGACAAGAGAAACTTCATCGAGGAGCTGACTGAAGAAGCAGAGACTGCAGGAGGCCAAAGAAACATGAAGAGACTATACGAGATCACCAGAACACTCTCTGGTAAGATCAGAAATCCCAGTCGCCCCGTCAAGGATAAGAATGGAAATGCCATCTCAGGTGAAGAAAACCAGAGAGCAAGATGGGCTGAGTAAATACTCAACAGACCCGCACCACCAGCCCTGCCTGACATCCCACCACCAACCGAGCTCCTTGATATCAATACCCCCCCCCCCCCCCCTCCAACCAAGACAGAGATCACCAAAGCCATCAAGTTCCTCAAGTCAGGCAAGGCAGCGGGTCTTGACGGCATACCACCCGAAGCACTAAAGGCAGACATCCAGACTTCGACTGAGATGCTACACCCACTCCTACACAATATCCGGGAACAGGAGAGAGTGCCAAAACAAAAAACTGGAAGAAAGTCCACCTAGTAGTAAAGCTGCCGAAGAAAGGGGACCTGTCATCCTGCAACAACTGGAGAGGAATCATGCTGATGTCCCTCTCGGGGAAAAGTATAGACAAGAATCATCCTAGAGAGATGGAAGACTGCCCTTGACCAGACACTCCGGGAAGAACAGGCAGGCTTCTGCCAAGATAGATCATGTACGCTTTGGAGATGATGTATGTAGCTGTATAGAAACGTTATATAAAAATGTACTAAAACCACTGTAATCATAAACGGACAAACATCAAACTGGTTTAAAATCAGTGCGGGTTGTAGACAGAGCGATCCCATTTCACCTTTGTTATTTATTTTATTGTATGTGTTTGGGGATGTTTCCTTGTTTATCCTGAGTGCTCTGTGCTGTCATATCTGCCAGACGTTTCGGTGTCTTAAACAGCATTCCTTTGGAGTTATGGGCGTGTATTTGTTTTCTTGCAGGAGGAAGACTTACCCTAATTGTTTGTTTGTTTTATGTGTTGATCTTTTAGCAAACATGTGTTCCGACAAAGCAAAAATATCAAGGGAATATTTATAGATCATACTGAACATAACATTCCACAATTTGCTGACGACACACAGTCCTTTCAAAATGTAAATCGATTATCTTTGGAAGAAATTATAAAAACCTGGGATAAATTATGAAGGACATAAGGTCTTAATATGAATTGTGAAAAGATGTCTGCTACCTGGCTAGAACGTGAAGGAAAGTCAGCAAAAAGCTTTTTTCAAACCATTACAAGAGATTCACGAAACAAGTTGAAGTGGTTTCAAATGAGATTAATACATAAAATCTTACCAACAATTGTAATGTTGATATGCATGGGTGTCAAATCTGATACCAAATGTACATTCCGCCAGCGAGAAAAAATGGTATAGAACATGTTCTGGAGATTTACACACGTGAATGTTTTGGGGAACAATTTGAATAAGCAGTTAGAGAGAGATGTATACATGTAAACTCTTCCTTTTCAAGCGACAAAAATAACACTGTTTGTACACGACACATATTTTAAATCTGACAGAATGTTACATTTATCCTGCTGTTTCCTGAATTTATATTCACATATGTAAATTAAGAAATAAATTTTCTTATGTAAATGTGCTCGTTAAATTATTGAAAGACAGGATCTAACAACATCACTTATGTTAACTTAAACATGACAAATTTTACACTGACTGGCACAAATATAAAGAACTAATTGAAAGTGAAGGAATGTAAACTCGAAAATATATATTTCATTAAAAAAGAGAACAAAAAAATCTCCCAAACCTGTCAAGAGTATGTAATCATAATATCTGCTTGTTCATTACACATCAATTCTTGATACTCTAGGAGACCATCAATATATACTGATATGTCATTTTTGATAGGAAGGGCGGGCAGTTATTTATACTTTTCTTTTGTCTGTGAAAATGTGCTTTTGATTTGTATTTGTTGCTCCTGTTCATGATATTTCTTTTATTCTGTCCAGACTACAGCTATATTTTCCCTCATCTTCTCAACTGTGAAATGTTGAAATTACATGTACGGAAAATTGAATTGTAAATAAAAGTGTAGTTTAGAAGAAAAAAAAAGAAGAAAAAGAAAAAGAAAAAAAAAACGCAACTGTAGATAAATCTTCCAAGAAATCGTTAGAGTCCGCCAGCACTGCCTCATCCGATTCCAATGAACATCTATCTGAATATATGAGAAGATGATGCCTATTGACTTTAACACGTCCGTAATCTACCATTGGAGAGCAGCGTCTTTACTGACATTTACCGATTGTTTGGGAGTGAGACAATACACTGGGAATGCATTATCAGACTAGAAAAAGCAATGCGTAAATGCAAAATGGAGGTGAATTCGGAAAATGTTGAACCCTAGTGCATAATTTAGAAGAAAAAAAAAAAGGGGGGGGGGGGGGGGTAGTTACGGCCAAGGACACAGACAAATGAAGTATACGACGAAACACGATGCATTTCGAGAGGGG
>JADBJO010006386.1:20000-37500 GCA_016801955.1 Conus betulinus | reverse complement strand
CTGCTTTTTGCCTCATTACTTCGGAGTGCCCTTCCATCTGCTCACATTATTCAGTACGAGACCAAAGTCCCCCTACCAAGGGAGCGGGTGAATGCGTGAATGTGCGTAAGCATGCACTTGTGTTTATGCATACACGCGTTTCTGTTTAGCCATGCGCGCGCGCTCGACGTGTGTGTGTGTGTGTGTGTGTGTGTGTGTGTGTGTGTGTGTGTGTGTGTGTGTGTGTGTCTGTGTGCGTGTTGTGTGTGTGTGTGTGTGTGTGCGTGTGCACGCGCACGCGCGCGTGTGTTACTCTCTGTGTGTGCGCGGTGTGTGTGTGTTTGTGTGCGTGTGTGTATCCGTTTGTGGTGTGTGTGTGTGGTGTGTGTGTGTGTGTGTGTGTGTGTGTGTGTGTGTGTGTGGTGTGTGTGTGCGCGCTGCGCGCGCCTGGATACGCACTGTATACAGACATGTTCATTCTAGTTTATTCATTGCCTGCAATATCACAAAACAGAATTCATCTATGTCTGTCACCTTACTGTTGGACACGTCAACCATTCTCGAGTTCGTCCTGTTGTTCTCTAAGCGCGCATGTGTGTTCATATCTCTTATTTACATGTTCTCAATCAAATACGTCGTAATGATGAAGGGTGTGTTCGGTTGAGGCCAAGCAACCATCAACCTGTCTCTGCCTGTAAACCCAAGCCACAAACGATTCTGATCAAACTGATCGAATTCTGGCACCTAAAATTCTTATTGTCCTGATTCTCCACACGGTGATTGTCAGTGGCAAACGAATAATGCAGACCAAATTTTTGAACGTCTCTAATCAGTAAAAAGGGTAGCACAAAAGTCAAAGCAATACACATCGGGGATCACTCGCAGAAATCAGAATTTCTAAAAGAGTACTGACTTTGTTCTTAATATGCACACGCGTTCTTGATATGCACACACAGTCACACACACACACACACACACACACACACACACACACACACACATACAGAGAGAGAGAGAGAGAGAGAGAGAGAGAGAGAGAGAGGGAGAGAGGAGAGAGAGAGAGAGAGAGAGAGAGGAGGGACGACCAAATGAACGATATAATTCAATTGCTTTGAAGCAGTACAACTTCATAAGCAATGCCGTTGGTAAGACTGAACGCGATGCATACTACTTCGGCATGGAAACCATGACAAAGCTGTCTTTCCCAAACACAGTTCTGACATGTTTAATATCACTGATATGGTATTAGTCATGATGATTCCCTCTGCGGCGCCGAGTCTTGAGCACGGGCTGTCATCCTGGGTAGAATAGGATCAGGCCGTTTAGCTATTCCAGCGCCCTTGCAGCACGCGCCTGGATATCAACGTGTTGTGTTCTGCCGACACGTTTTCCTCGGCGGAGATTGGCCGGTTCTGTCCGTTCTCCGGCCAGCATGTGTCTGTCGTCTTGTTTGACAAACCCGAAAGAACGGTAACTGTCATCCGACGTACAGGCACTGGATTATCCGATTCACAGATCAGTATATCTGAATCATTTGAGCTATCAAGGACAACACGGATTTATCTGTCAGGGTGGCAACGCAAACTTTTCACGGCACTGGCGCTGAATCCTACCTCTAAGTTCTCACAACCTGGTTCGAGTCAGTGTCAGGTGGTGGAGAGAGGACAGAGCTGTGGATATGTTCACATGTAGTTTCAGTGCCATCGTGCAAACTCAAAACATCAGTCTCCAACTTTACTTGGTCTTCCGTCTGATATGAGTGTGTAGCCACAGTGTGTTCCATTTCTGGGTCATGAGCACGTACGTTTTCAAGTCGTACGTCATTCGGAGATGGAGTACTCACAGAGGTTACAGTGGTGTCTTCACGTTGAGCACCTGCCTGCCTCTCTTGCTGCTGTCGGGCTCTCTGCTGGTCTCGACGGATCTGGCCGGGAGGTTTTTCCTATAGTACTGAACCTGTGTGTTGCGGTCCAAGACAGGATCCGCCATACTTGCTGACATCTGGAAAGTGGCGGGCTTGAGGCGCAAGACAGCCACGGTATTTTCACCCTCTCCTGCAACTTTCCTGCGGGTGACATTATGGTCCGTCAGCAGGGCGTTTAGAGTCTTCTTAACAGCCACTGGGAGTCCAGAAACTGGCATGTTTGCGATGAAACTTGTGAAATTTGTCGCGGATTAATCAGTGCAGGCCTTGCTGCTTATGCTCACGTCGCATGATCCCCAGGCAGGGAGTGAGTGAGATAGAGTGATAGAGAAATAGAGATAGATAGATAGATAGATAGATAGAGAGAGAGAGAGAGAGAGAGAGAGAGAGAGAGAGAGAGAGAGAGAGAGAGAGAGAGAGAGATTCAGGTCCAGATCTTTATTCTTTAAGGTCACAGGCCCTAAAAGAAAGGGCGGTTACAAAAATGGAGATAATATTCTAATGTTTATTGCCCAAAAGAAAACAACAAACAAAAGCAACAACAACAAAAAATCCCAAACAAACAAAATTAACAAAAAAACCACTAAGATTACATTAATAATTGTACTGCACACAGTTTTGCTCGTATTCTGTTAATTGCAAGTACTAGTACCTAGAAACAAAATTCAATCATTCACTGATATAACAAAGAACCTAGGTTGTAACAAACTTCCGAACCTTAAATGCTTTGCACAATTACAGTGCAAATTGCTTCACCAGCTCCTGAACTTACTAGCATAATCAGCTTGAGCAAGTATGGTTGTGTATAGTATATTTCTCTGGAATAAACTCATGCCTAATATTACATTGTTGATTATTATTATTAAGTTCCTGGCAAGAGAATGCAAAATGAACTTCACTATCAAAAGCCTTGAGACATAATGGGCGAAGGAAATTGTCATCAATGAGTTCTCTATAACGATTTAAATGACAACATAATTCCGTGATACCAAATCTAGATTTCATTAAGATGTATCTCAAGCGTTTGGCGAAGGTCGTAGAAAAGTAAACAAGCACTCTACGCACTGCGTTTAACATACAATAGATATCATATTTGCCACGCTCCTTAACATGTGAATGCCAGCCTTGTCATTTACAATCTAATAATATCTGATGTACACAGCTAGAGCCATCTATGTCCCCAGCACTCCGACTTTCCATACTAAGCCAAATCCACATTCATACAATTTTATTCTTACCCCTGAAACCAAGTTCGTCTTGCCTCTGGCATTAAACTCAACTAACATATTGTAAGCTCTGCGGGGTCATCTATATGACTGCCTTCTTGTCAATTTTAACCAGTACGAATAAAATTGACTACCGATACTAAATATATAGGATACCTATTTGTCACCCCGTAGACAAAATCATTAGGCATATGTATAGATATTCTCAAAAACTTCTTCAGAGCATATAAATGTATCTTCTCGATCTCAAAAGCAGCACTGCTGATAGCACTATATTATAAAATTGGTTGGATCTGAGAATCAAACAATTGAAAAAAATAGTGTTAAAGAAATGTTTTTGAATATTGTCAACTTTTTCGTGATACATAATGAAGCGTATTTAGCTCTGATCACAAGTACTTTGCAAGCAAATCTAAAGCTCCGGCGTGCTCAAAAGGATATACCCAAATACTTGTAACATTTATTACTGGCACGATATTTCCATTATGTCTCCATTTTTCCGCGCAGCAGCGAGACAAGTTCCTTTTGTAAAGAATATTTTGTTGCTTTTTTTGTCATGTTTACTTTTAACTGAAGTGACACTGCAGCTCTTGCTAGTCTGTAAAATTGTGTTTGCAGACCAACAGTAGTTTGGACAAGAATACCACATCATCAACTAGTTGGAGAATATATATTCCTAAAACCACTTTTACAAAGTCGTACGCTATGTCTTCCAGAATTAATAACTTCCAACATCAAATTATTAATTTAACCCGTTAATGTCAGCCCATGGAACCTCTTTAATTTTTTAGAGGTTTTCGATGGTTTCGAGATTGAAACACATCACCTTTTACAAAAAATAACATAATTTGATGAAAAAGATGATTTTGTAGATTTTACAGATGTGCACGCTCCCAGAGTGCATGGGCACAAGGGACTACGTCAAGATTTCAGTTAGGTGCACTCTACAGGAGTGCATGGGCACAGAAGAGGGCAGTGTTTTCTTGCTGAAATGATAACAAAAAATGAAGGTGAGCTCAGTACTGCGTTTATTTGGCAATATATGTAGGAAACATGAAGACTGACTGACTTAGTAACTATAGAAAATGCCAGATGGTCTTCAAATCTGGTACGGGTCATGGCATTGCACACATCTTCATTTCAGACATCAGAGCCCCTCTCTCAAAACATGCGGCGCCTTGGCACTGGTTTGTACCCAGAAACAAGGAGATTTGCCAAGAATGTTCTCATGTCCTGCCTGCTTGTCTGCTCCTCTGTCTTGGCTGGCATAGAGTTGTGTTCAATCAGTGAGATAGTCCAGTACATCATCATCGAACAGCTCAAACATGTCTTGTGGGGGTAGGTTTTTGTTCAAGGAAGCGTGGAGGAGGAACATTTGGCCATGGTTGCTGGGTGGGCAGTCTGTTCTGAGGTAGATCCTGTCGGCTCCAGTCTCTATTCACCTGATTCAGACGAACGCAATTTCTGACAATCTGTACAGCTGTAGCTAATGTGGAGCACCTGGTGCTGGATGTTGCTGATCTGCAGGAGGTGGTGCCTGGTTGCTGGCTGGTGGTTCTTCCTGTTGAACAGGATCATTGTCAGCGGCTACATTATCTGGAGCTACATGCTGATGAGCTTGAACTTCAGGCTGGTCACCAGAGAGGTCTTCATCAAAGTCTACTCTTACAGCTTCACCTCTTGGACAGAAGGCGACACCCTCTGAACCAGCAAGAATCTGTTGCCGATTCAAATTTTGATAAGGTTCCCTCGTCTTCATCTTCACTGTCTTCATCACTTGCTGCTCCATTGCCTGGAGGGGCTATGTAGACATCTCCGTGATCATGTTGCCATCCATTCTAGCATGGTAAGTACTTCATGCACGGTGTACCTCATACGCATCCTGAAACAAAAATACGTGATCACTTGGGATTGCAACAAAACAGTTTTTTTTTTCAAAAAGTCATCATCTTTCTTGATGTCATCCAAGTTCATATGGTTTATATTTACATACCCCCCCCCCCCCCCCCCCCCCATCCCCCCCCCCCCCCCCCCCCCCCCCCCCCGCCTCCCCATTTCCCTCTTCCTTCTCACCATCAGCACAAAAAATGGAACAAGGGAGCCAAAGATCAAAGACGGAGACCAAAACAGACAGCACTGTGAAAATAAAGCAACACTTGGTATAAAAGTGCCACTAAAAAATCACTTCACAGGAGTGCAAGGGTTGTGTAACTTGGCGTTGCCGCTCGTGACCATGCACTCTAGGAGAGTGCAATTTATATGAAAAAAAAGTTCGATGGAACTTTCTATCTTAGCAAAAGCTATCTTTATCACTAGCTTTTCAATATGCTAAATTTTATAAATAAACATTATTATGGAGGGTAAAGCAATTTTAGGAAGTTATTTTACTCACCGGTTTGAGGATGAAGTTGACGCAGCCATCTTCTTTCAATAAAGCAGAAGCTCCGGAATGCAGTCAAGGAAGTCAACTCTCACTGTGTTTAGATAAATACAAAAAAAAATGTCTTGAGATGATCTGAAACAATTTAAACTCTTTCACATGAAAGGCGGGTCTACCAGATAAAAAATGCTCATGCACTCTGGGAGAGTGCAATGTCATTAATGGGCTGAATAACGAGAACAAAATAAGGCTACAAATATGTTGTTTTACTCCGGACGTACAGTTTATATAATCTGTAAGAGATCTTCTACATCACATGTTTGCTTTTATGGAGTCATACATGCTAATACACATTTATACAATTTGCCAAGAACACTATTCTTAAGCAAAATAGACCAAAGGAGGGGAGCCGGAATAGCTCAGTGGTAGAGAGCGCCGGACTCGTAATCTTGGGGTTGCGGGTTCGAATCTCCGCCGAGCCGTTTCGGTGCAGCGGGATTTTTCCCTCGGAGTTAACACTACTTCTGACTCCATTCCCATACATTCCTTTGAATGAGACTATAACCCAAGGTTCCGTGTTTGAACGCAAGCATAACATCTTGCACACACGCAAAATCCCATCACCTACTATAGGAAGAGAAAGCCAGTTTGGCCGTTGGTATGGATGACATGTTACACATAGCATGCACCTTCCCCGAAGCTGGAGTATGGCTGCCTTAATGGCGGGTAAATAAAACGGTCATACACACAAAACTGCACTCCCTTTGTTGGGCAGATGGGTTTAATACTTGCCTGTCTATACGGGGAGTGTCCGAAGGAGTATCAGTCTGCGTACGCAGAAGAAGAAGAGGACCAAAATATATAATCTATTTACAGATTCTCAGGCTTTCCCAAAATCTATAAAGGCTACATTTCATTAACGATTCAATCCCAACTGCTTTTTAACAGACAAAATTAAAATGAATATATGATTAATTGTTGAATCATTTTCTTTAAATCCTGCTTGAAATTCACCTGTTATTTTTCCTCGATCCATTCCCGAAATCTATGAATGACAATGCTTTGTAATTTACAGTATATATTGCTCAAATATATTCCTCCATAGTTCTTTGGGTTATTAGCATAACTTTTTATATAATGGAAGAATAATTGACTCTGACCACATTTCTGGAAAAAAAAGACCTCTGTCAAGCAAAGCATTAACACATTTCTTTTAAACAAAATAACCAGTTCGGATTTGCAAGCATATTTGACTCTCTCTCTCTCTCTCTCTCTCTCTCTCTCTCTCTCCCGCCAGTGGCATCAACTTTGCCATTAAAAAAAAAAAAATTCTTAACGCCAGCAGAACTTCTTCGTTTGGGACTGGACGATTTAAAGGATAGTTGTCACTATTGTAGCCATCACCTTTATCATCGCTACGTTGTTGTGCTACAGAATTACCGACATCGTCATTTCTTTCAAGACGCCCTTTGAAATGTTCAAACCAGTTCTCCAAAGTAAAACTATTCAAAGGTTGTCTTTTCCTTACTCTGTTCTTCTGTACTTTTGTTCCTGAAATCTTTGTCGGGTTTTATAGGTGTTACAAACCTTTTTTAACAATGCCCTGTTAAAAGGTTTTCCTTTCGTTTTCAAAGGTTGTTTTTTTTCATTCACGCCTGCTTAACAATACGAAACTCGATCAGTTGAAAGTAAAGTAAGATTTGACTTACTTAGTAATCTTTTAGCCTTCCTTTTACTTTGGCAATACTCAGAGTCATAACAATCATCATATTCCCTAAGCCCATATATCTTTATCCGCTTTATCACACATTTCGCAGCACCATTTAAACAAGGGTTAAAAACACTGAAGGCTTCATTTACATCAAATAGTTTGATATCCATTAAGACTCTCTGCTGGATCTCATACAAGAACGTAATGTCTGTAAACTGATCCCGTTATTGTTCATTTCAAACAAAACGCTTCTACAAAATTGTGTACATTATTATCTTTGTGTTGATTTAATCTATCTTCGTCTTCGTTAACATTAATAGTCAGAACAGTAGGCATGTGGCAAGACTCAGTGTGCTCACAAATACGAAGTATACAGTCCCTTGACATTAAAAATATCGTGAACACTACTTCCGCTCTCAGATAAGTACGTGTACCGACATTCCTGGTCCCCCTCACACATATTCAAAATGTACAAATGTATCTTGTACATATAATATGCAACATTTTGCCATAATCATTCAGTTTATTTTCAGAATATCTATCGGTACATAATCTAATTTTTGAAATCAAAGATATCTTCTAATTCCTTTGAAATGCAATTCTCGAACAGAGGTCACCCACTAATCAATACAAACACATATCATCACAAGAAAGCATACAAGCATACATACATACATATATATATATATATATATATATATATACAGTTTAAAACAGGTTTAAAAATGAAGGATTAAAACCTACAGATCTGTTTCAAGCTAAAAGAGCTCTCCTCAGAGTACAAACTGGGCGCACCACCGGTGTTATATAGTGTGTTGTGTGGGCGCGTGAGCACTGTACGTGTGGCACGTGGCCTGTAGTTTTTTTTTATCTTTCTGGGGCGCGTCCAGGGGGGACGTGCCAGGGGATGGTGCATTGATAAAGATTTCCATTTATGCCTGCAATTGTTTATCATTTCTACTTTAGAGTTCAGAGATGCTAGATGGGGTTTACATAATATCAGCCACTTTTCTGTGTAGTACATAGATTGCATTTTTTTAGAAATGTTGTTGTATGGTGTTGCTCTTTTTATAATTTTCCATGATATGTTATAATCTATTTTCTTATCTTTAAGCTTCCAAATATATTTGCTTAATTCTGTTTGGTTTTTATATTTTTCCTGCTTGAAAGACTGTTTGTGGTTTGCATATCTGGTTTTAAAAAAACGGTTAGCCGTGATCCCTATGTATGTTTCTTTATCACTGCCCGTTGTTACTGTAGCTTGGTACACAATATTATTGTAGAGACATTTATTATTCAGAGGGCACTGGTCCTTTTTGTGCAATTACAAGATGTCCTTTCGTCACCCTCTTTGGTTGTATTGCTTTTGGTTTTGTTTGGAAGAATCAATTATATTTTTAAGGTTAGGCATACACGAGTATGATAGCTTGATGGTGTTTTTATTGAATATTTTAGATAGTACATGTTCTTTTGGGAATGATGTTGTAAGGATTCTTAGAACTCTTTTTCCTACGTTAGTTTTTGTTCTTCCATCATATGGAGGGTTATACCATATAATCTTTCTTTTCCTGTTTTTTATTGCTGTTCGTGTTGTTATCTGGGGGTTGTATTGTAATTTGTAGTTGTAACCACTTTTATACAGCGCCTCTTGGTATTCGGTTGCTGCACTGTTAAATGCTTTCTCATTGCATGACAGTTTGGACAGTCTTTGTTTTATACCATTAGGTATGGTTTTTAGAATGGAGGGTGGATGGTTACTTTTGATGTCTACGTAGACAGGTGTGTCATTAGGTTTTTTGTATGGTTTGTATGTATGATCCTTGAAGTCTAATGTTATGTCTAAGTAATTTACTATTTTTTTGTTAGCTTCTACTGTGATTTTTAGGTTATGGCTTTGAAAAATTTTACAGAGTTCTTTCTTCTTGTTTTCAATGGTTTTGGGTTATTGTTTAGCATGGCAAGGCCATCATCTCTGTATAGGCCAACCTGTTTACCAAGTATTTTCTGTATATGAGACAACATGAAGAGTCCAACCAATTCACAGGTTCAGCTCCATCAAGCAATATATTTGGAAGCTTAAAGATAAGAAAATAGATTATAACATATCATGGAAAATTATAAAAAGAGCAACACCATACAACAACATTTCTAAAAAAAAATCTATGTACTACAGAAAAGTGGCTGATATTATGTAAACCCCATCTAGCATCTCTGAACTCTAAAGTAGAAATGATAAACAATTGCAGGCATAAATGGAAATCTTTATCAATGCACCATCCCCTGGCACGTCCCCCCTGAACGCGCCCCAAAAAGATAAAAAAAAAAAAAACTACAGGCCACGTGCCACACGTACAGTGCTCACGCGCCCACACAACACACTATATACACACCGGTGGTGCGCCCAGTTTGTACTCTCCCTTGCATCATTAAATGGATCCTCAAGCATAGGCTCAAAGATTGTCCGTTACATTTTATACTCTTTGCGTAATGTTTTTAGTTTTCAACAACTTTTTTCCTCTCCACACTTTCGTTTTGTTTAATTCTACTACCTTTCGCTGGCTGCTTTGGGAGTGCTGTTGGATTCTTTTTCGAACCCTTGGCGGTCGGAACACCACAGAATTATGGACTGTGGTGTGTCTCTATCTGACGCCAAGAGCACAGACACAATCAGCCGTGTCTCCCTGATGAGTCCGATCCAGTGGACGAAAGGCCTCGGAGCAGGCGATACATATAGATCTGCCTTCGAGAGGGATTGCGATAGTTTCCTCATGCAGCTAGTGAAGGGTTTTCATGTTTATGATATACATTTTCCCCATTTACTTCATCTTCAATTTTTTTTTTCCTGTCTCAATTTCAAATTTTGCCAAGTCATTACTATAATGATGGAAGAATTGTTTACCTGTACTTGTTTTCCCCACTACTTAACTGTTCAGCATTATATTGTTTGGTCAATCAGTGGGTGATTGCATCTCTTACGAGATCCAAGGAAAGGTTGTTCTGCACAATTCTTAGCCGCGGACAATGCTTGGGTTATTGAACAGTAGAGCTGACCACTCAGACTGTTCCAAATCTTTTGATCTCCCTTGCATCCTTAAATGGATCCTCAAGCATAGGCTCAAAGATTATCCATTACATTTTATACTCTTTGCCTAATGTTTTTAGTTTTCAACAAATTTTTTTCCTCTCCACATTTTCGTTTTGTTTAATTCTACTACCTTTCGCTGGCTGCTTTGGGGGTGCTGTTGGATTCTTTTTCGAACCCTTGGCGGTCGGAACACCACAGAATTATGGACTGTGGTGTGTCTATCTCTATCTGACGCCAAGAGCACAGACACAATCAGCCGTGTCTCCCTGATGAGTCCGATCCAGCGGACGAAAGGCCTCGGAACAGGCGATACATATAGATCTGCCTTCGAGAGGGATTGCGATAGTTTCCTCATGCAGCTAGTGAAGGGTTTTCATATTTATGATATACATTTTCCCATTTACTTCATCTTCAAATTTTTTTTTCCTGTCTCAATTTCAAATCTTTGACAAGTCATTACTATAATGATGGAAAGAATTGTTAACCAATTTTTGTACAAAAAGTTCAACCAAAGATATGAAATCAACCGAACGAACGAACAAAAGGGACAAAAATCATCATCGCGCAGACAGGAAATCTCAAATGAGGGACGGAACAGTAAACAACAAACAAGTAGGGTAACTCTTGCCACCATAATGAAACAAATACACGCCTACAACTCCAAACAAATGCTGCTTACGACACCCAATCGACTAGCAGATATGACGGCACAGAGCACACAGAACAAAACAAGGAACCCCCTCCTCCTCCTCCCCCCCCCCCCCCCAAAAAAAAAAAAAAAAAAAAATCTACTTGCTTGTTGTCATTACCGCGTAGTTTGAAAGTAGGCTAACCTATTAACATTCCAGTGTAAAAAGATGAAAGGTGTGGAATTAATACACAAACATCTTCAATCGTAGTATGCACAACGGCCAAGGGTGGGCTCTAACGTGTATTTTGAGGCGCAAATCCCGTCTTACAATGTAACACACATTCATAGCTTTCGTTTTGAGATGGGGGAAAGGGGGGGGGGGGGGGGAGCTGAACTAATGTCAGATGACGACACGTTATCAAATACATCACGCTCAGCATGTGCTCCCCCAGTGTCATCTTCACTGCCACACAGTGTGGGCAGGGCCAGTGTTACCCTTGTGTGTGTTCCCTTTAACCACGTTATATTTTTACACGAGTATTTGGCCAGCTGACACACTATTTGATTTTTACGAGCTTGTCACTTTTATTTACAGTGAATTTATTACCATCGATTCAAAAATGGTTGAAAACCATTTTGGCCCGTTTTCCCCCGCGCGTTTAGCTTTTTTTCCATGAGGAGTCATCCCTCTCTCTCTCTCTGATCTCTCGCATATGAACAGGAAGGTCCTCGCCACAAAAAAAAATATTTGTTGTCCGGTGTTTGCCTTTAACCTTCAGCACGTCACCGTGACCTCAGCTGGATATAACAGTTCACACCTCCACCCTCCCCTTTCCCCTGAGATGGAGAGAGAGAGAGAGAGAGAGAGAGAGAGAGAGAGAGAGAGAGAGAGAGAGAGAGAGAGAGAGTTTTTAAAATTCTTACTTAAAGAAATTAGTTTTAGGTAGTGACTAGTCTTGTGATCTGTTCTATTTGCACAGCAAAGTAAACCACGAGAAAATAACATGCACATAGCAACAAATATCAGTAAAATATGCACGTCTACTTGAATAAAAAAATATCCTGTCTATACGTCTGTTTGTCTGTCTATCTATTTATAAAGCAGAACATAAATATTACAATGATTGCTAACAACACACTCTTACTACATGTGGCAAATAGTCCAGCATCTACTACTAGTATTACTGTTACAACTAACAATAATGGTGATGGTGATGGTGATGGTAGTAATGATTTTATGGACCGAACCTAACGAACTGTAAATGTAGGGAAAAGAAATCCAAAACTTGACGCTGAAAAATGATCTCCTCACAGCGCCCAAGTTACAATGGGTCGAAGGGTAAGGAGAGGACAAAGGTAGGCAAGAGGATAGGAACCTTGTTGTGGAATAATAATCCTGCTTGCACACTATCAGGTGTTGTGACTACCTGGTAAGGTAAGGGGAAACTAGGGAGAGGTTGGAGCTGTGAAAGGATAAAGGTGAAGGTGAAGGGAAAAGGGTGAAGATGGTGGGATCCTACTCATTTAGAGGAATATGTAGATACACATAATTATTTCCAATATGCATAGACGTTCTGTATGAGGCCGACACATGTAAATATCGTAAAAGAAACACACACACACACACACACACACACACACACACACACACACACACACACACACACAAAGTGTGTGACGGACATAATATGGGGACAAACAGATTTTTTATAATCGCACTCGTCTTGGTTGCTTCCATGGTGCATTTTACTCTGAGCTATTATCCATTCTTAATAGAATATCACAAAATTTGGCTCTAAAATCAGCAAACGAGTCTTTAAATCAATCACTCAACACATATGTTTCCCCACTATAATTTCATTAACAATTTAGTTGTTTTCTGTCACATGTATGCCGAATAATAAAGAGCAATTTACGTTTCCATCAGTCACAGAATGATAACGACAAGCACACTGTACGAATTTCCATAATCAGAATGTGTGTGTGTAATCACCGATGACAGTCTTTCATTCTGTTGAAGATCGCAAAGGAAGCACATGCGCACAAAAAAAAATAACCTAAACACACAGCCACTAACCAGCGCTCCCTCTCCCTCCCTCCCTCCCTCTCTCTCTCTCTCTCTCTCTCTCTCTCTCTCTCTCTCTCTTAACACACACACACACACACACACACACACACACACACACACACACACACACTTGCTGGCACAGTAGCAGACGGTAAATGCGAAGACACGTTCAGATGCCGTCGTGAAAGCATCTTCTATGGTCTACAGCTACCCTGAACTCGGTCTGATCTCACAAAGGAGAGCACGAGTCTCACGTAGTAACATTCTAAAACGTTCAGAACGGATGACTTCCCATTCACCGAATGCGTTTGGAAACTAGAATAGAATAAAAAAAAAAAACAGCAAAAAAACGAATGCACATTTACATGCGCGCGGGGAGCAATGTAGCACTTACGCAGCGTATCTGTAGGTGCGCGCGGTTTGCACTGAAGCAGTCGCCGGTACATACATACATATGCGCAATCGGGAAGAGGTTAGAACAACATGTTATGAAAACATGTAAAGCAGCATGCATTGAGACGCATCGGTTCCATTCGTAAATATCTCACAGTTGACGCCACCAAGGCTAGTAAGCTCTTCCATCATGTCCAGACTGGACTGTTGTAATTCCCTACTAGCTAGCCATCCATTGACACTAGCAAAACAATTCCAAAAGTCTAGAATGCTGCTGCTTCCAGGGTCATTTACAGATCCACGCCTTAGCTTAAGGCTGTGTCAGACCAACTGACATAGGCTAGAACACCAAGGTTACATCAAAATGTCGTTACGCTCATATGCCGACTATGACTGTTTTCATATCATTACTGGAAACGTTTCTCTGTATTTATTTCAGCTACTTCTATCCCACACTATATCCACAACTATTCGCTCTGTTGCTGACGATGGAATTTTATGCAAATCCCTTACGTTCAAAAAAAAAAAAGAACAAAGTGGACGCACTCTTTGTGCCTTAACCAGCCAATTCTGGAATCCACTGCCTTTTCTGTCTGGCATCGCTATTCTCTCCCTCTCTTCAAATTGAGTGAGGAAAACTCAACTGTTCAGGCAATGAGTTTTCTGTTTTTGCTTATTATATGTATCTGTATGTACGCACGCTAGTATTAGTATCAGAATGACGGTATGAATGTGCTCGCGCGTGTGTATATGTGTGTGCGTGAGTGTGCGCGCGCACGAGTGCGTGCAGATGAGGTGTGTGTGGTGGGTGCGAATGAGAGAGTTTGAGAAAGATAAAAAGCTTGCGCGCGCGCAGTGTGCGTGCGTGCGTGCGTGCGTGCGTGCGTGCGTGCGTGTGTGTGTGTGTGACCGGTATGAATGAAATGTGCTTTGCGAGTGTACTATGAATATGCAGGATTAGTGTATGAGATTAATCCGTGCATTTCAATATTTTACGAGTTAAATAATGGAAATATGGGGCATGGCCTTAAACGTACAGTAGGTTGTATGATCTATTATGCAATTTGTCTGTACTGTTGACTACGTTTTCTAATGTCTATATGTATTGTAAAGTGCTTTGGGATTCAGAAATCTCAATATAAATGTCCACTCTTCTTCATATTGTCATTATCATATCATTGGAAGACGTGGACAACATTATGTATACTTGGTGCATTTTTGAAACATACGACGACTCAAACATAATACTCAGAACAATGCAAGGGACACCTTGTCTCTGACAAAACAAATTCCAAAATAGTTTAGAAACCCATGCGTATTTTTAATGAAGAAACACTCTACACGTTTTTAATATAGATAACACTCTGCACGTTACTGCTGTGTCTATTATTCAGCGTTTACTTTCTTCATGTTTCTTTGCTCCTCCCCCAGCTCAAGAGGTTCCATGTTGGTGAGATTTTTTGGGTTTGCGATAGTCTTTTTCCACTATTCACGCAGCTGCATTGCACCTTTGGGGATAATGTCTACACACGATACTAGTGTGAATGTTTTCGTGTCATCGTTCCCAACGGCCCAAGGCAGTTTGCTCTTCTGTGCAAGGTGGAAGGAATTAAAAGGGCTGCAAGATTTTCATGCATGCGTCCACGAATCGGATCCTCCATTTAAAGTTTTGTCAAAAGGACGAGAAGAATATCAAGCCTGCCCAAACGTTAAGGTCGAAGAGAAAACCTCTTACTATCTGGTCGTTGCCAGTGAGAATCGAATCCCTGACCGCGGAACACGAGCTCGACACCCTACACACTAGGCCATCAAAGTCACGTTTCGGTATCAATGCAGCAATAGACACAGGCAGCAGTTTTGGAAAATAAACCCCAGGCCTCTCATATCAAGTGGCTAACGCGGCGTTTTCGCACCACTCCAAGGAATATAAGACGAATGACTATATCTGTGGCAAAACAATGCACAGGTTGACGGGTAAGAAGCATTTCTCGCAGACATCAAACTTCGGAAGTTTGCTTTAGTACAAGCAATCCATGACTCCTGGTACAGAGGATATTGAAAGGTGTATGGCCCAAACATAGTCCAACACGATTCTACGTAGAGTGCGTAAAGGGCTGGACTGGATCCCGAAATGTGTGACTCGAGTCAGGAAGTTGGGAACATCTGTCTGCCTAGGTATTAATCACGTCGCCAAGACGATCTACAGTCGTGGATCTGTGATGACAGACGTGTGCCAAACAAAGACTGAATGGTCACGAAGACTGCCTCTTGGTCATTGTCCCCATCATTTCACCGAGCAGAACGGGAAGTAACTGCGATTTATAAGGTAATGTCGTCTCTTGGTCGGTAGTGTTGTTCACCAGTAGCTCCAATATTGTGATAAAATCTCGTGCATTTCTCAAATCCTTACCGTTTTGATCCATATTAAAGTTTACTCAACATGTAGTGTTACATGTGTTGGCCTGAACGAAAGCAATTCAAGCGTACGGCTGAACGACAGTATATATCTAACACAAAAGTATAACGGTTAAAAATGAAACGTTTGACCGAGTATTCAGAACAGACAACAACAACAGCAACCACAACGACGACAAAATGGCAGAATATATGCTGAATCTCGCTCTCATATATGTCGTAGAAATGATTTCATAGACCTTGGTGTTCTGTTTGACATTATTTTCCGGATCGTACCTTTCTGCAGAACAATACCGAAACGCTTTCCCTGAAACGTGATCCCATGAAGAAATACACAAAGAAGTTGAAGGTAGCATTGATGTAAGCGAATATTTCTTCAATCCATATAACCATTAAAAAGGTATTGTGATGCCGACGGCCACTGTTTATTTCTGGGAAAAAGAGCCAGATCACACGATTTACCGTGGTGGGGACAAGACAGATGATGAAGAAAACAGAATTAGCGACAAGTGTCTTTGTTAAAGCTAGCTCTTGAGTCGAAATTGAAGAAGAACTTTCAGTTCGCCATTTCACAATTTGATGTAGTTTGACGGTTGTCATTATTGTTGTTATCACCACTATTAACATCACTAGTCCAGGTAGGCCTAAACCAAATGTAAAGATTTCTAAAGAATCAATGAATCCTCTGTTAGCCTTGTAAAAGTTACCCTCAATAGCTGTTATAACTGTCATATCAGTCTCATGATCATAAACACAACCTACACGATAGCGAAAAGCTGCGACGAAGAGCAGACCCAAAATAGAAATAAAAGCCGCAACGATGATAGTAATCATTTTCTTTGTGCTTAATATGCTTTGACATTTCAGAGGATTGAACACACAAAGGCATCTTTCTACAGCTATTATGGCAGAGAGTACACAAGAAACATAATGAAACTGTAAAAGAACCACAAGATTTAGATTGGTTAAAACTGTGGAAATGGGACCAAATACTTCCTTTGTGGTAAACTGAAATATAAAATTGCTCACCGTGATGAAGTACGGAGTTAAAAAGATTCAATTCGTCAACCAGAGACAACGTAAACAGACACAGGTTGACACGATCTTTCAGGCCCTGTTTGTAAAACACCATCATGTTGATGATATTCGCTGGTCCGCCAATCAAAAACAACAGCATGAGCGAAGTGTTTTTTACTTGACGGACAGCTGTTTCCACCTCTGCACTGACAATGTTGTCAGGATTGTCCCAAGGCAAGAACTCCATCTCACTGAACACCACATTGATGCAATCATTTTGAGATGTTGCGTTTTGAACAGTTTGTGATTGTTCTGTTATGCTATAATGAATGGTAGTATGTTCAGTGAGATTCCAAGACAGAATAAAAGCATTCAACCCGGACGGCAGAGCATTCTGAAAAGAAGCCATGCTTTCTTCCCTAAACCTGTTACAGTTAAACGGACTTTGCTGTTAATTTACACGTAAAGTAGAGCTTCATGTATTCGTGTGAGTGTGACATGTAAATTACCGCCTGTACCTATCATTTGTTATCAATTACATGCTGGATCAAAAATTCATCAAACAACATAATGTACGATTAAGAAAATAAGTTAGATTAAAGTTTCTGTCAATTTTGGTGGATTATATTCCTACTATCGAAGTTCGGTTAGTGTATGAAAATACAAATACA
>JADBJO010006386.1:0-15000 GCA_016801955.1 Conus betulinus | reverse complement strand
TTCAAGAAACAAAACCTACATATGAAAGATTGGATAGCTGGAGGGATAACCAAAGTGAAAGATATGTTAGACGAAAACCTTGAAATCATTAGTTTACAAATAGTAGAAAATAAAATAGGACGATCAAGCCAAAGACAATTCGAATACAATGCAGTGAAAAGTGCGATTGAGTCAGCACTCATCAAAGGCAATCTTGACCGTGAACACACAGCCGAACATGATATAGCTGACATTTACTTAGATGGGAAACCGCTTCAAATGTACACAACTAAAGAACTGAGAAAAACATTTGATTTCAGAAACCCAGCCATGTTCTATTGATTTTTGGAAAAGAAAATTCGACACTGATATTGATAGCAAGCAATGGAAAGCAATTTTTACAGCAACCAAAGAAACACGTCCCGGGTGTTACAATGGAAAATAATGCATAATATTACCCCACTAATATTCTGCTCAAAAAGATGAAATTAGCACAAAGTGAAACATCGTAAAAAACGTTTGGGAAGACTGATTTAAAGTTTTGCTGGACGTGTCAATAAAGTGAAACTATTTGTCATCATATATAACTGTTCCCAAAGGGTCCTAAAAGTTTTCTAATCTCTTACTTCTGAATTGCAGTTTGGCTTTCTATTTCTTATCCAACGTTTTCTACGACGTGATTACTTTGTCTACAGTTTCGACTTCTTTATGGCTCCTAGCCTAAATGTTTGTAACATAGCTTTTGAATTTAATTTGTGTCTCTTTCCACTGATGGCATGTTTACAACGGTTAACCCCCCCCCCCCCCCCCCCCCCCCCACCACCAATAATATGACTACTTGCGTACTGAAAGTAAAATAAATCTAGGATATCCAGTGATATTATTTTGTGTTTATATTTTTTCCGAATTTTGAAGATAGTTATCAAAGTCAGACTGCTGATCATAATTACAGTAATACTTCATCTCGTTGAGCTTTGTCGTGTTTAATGTTCATATTTAATAGATATTTTTATTAATTTAATTATGATCAGTCCCTATTACGCCACCTTCTGCTTTCCATACAAAAACCGGCGCGAGATATTAGAATATGAACGTAAGATTTTCATTTACAGGTTTGTTAGTTGGTGTAACTGGGACATTCCTGTAATTTCCACCAAAACATGTAGATTATAGTTGGCAATATTGTCAGTTAGTTAGCTTGCTTTTAGAACTAAAGAGTGATCTATGGGAAATGTACAACCTATTTCTGAAAGTCCTTTGAAACCATATAAAAGTGAAAACCTTCATTTTTGGAAACCTAGATACGTAATAGAAATTTCACTAAGAAGTCGCATGAATTGCTTTCATGTCTCGGATATAGGGCACATACAATCAATGAACTTAGATTAAACACATGGAACGTAAAATTTTCTCCTGATGTTAGGTGTATTTGTAAGGGGAAATTTTCTGCCCATCACATACCACTAAATGCCCACTTTTAACAGGGTGATATAAATTAAAAGGTATGAATACTACACATTTTGAAAGCATTGCCTGTAGTTTACATGACGCATGTATTACAGTCATCGCACACGTTATTACCCAGTCAGAACTGGGCAGACTGTTGCGATTTTTAAAGCATTTTCAGAAGTATTCTTAGTGCAGTATCTAGATTCTAACATGCGATGAAGAGAGGTGAGAGAAAATGGACAGAGACAGTAGGTCTGACATTTTCAGTGATCTCTGTTGCCTCTTAATATCATCTCATATCGATAATGAACTGACATTAAAATAGTTACTGATCTGAACTGCTCTTAGAGCTGTGGAGACAGTCATTGTCACAAAAGGTAAGTAAACAATAAATTGTCTTCCGACACACCCCTATACATCTTGCAGGTCTTGAGAGTCTCAGAATCATTCCAAATTTACTTTGTCTGGACCTATCGGCACTCTATCGCACAAAAGACCATGTACTACCTATCGCACAAAAGACCATGTACTATGCAGGTAGAAATGTTACCTGTTATGCAGGTCGACGGTATATCTTACTTTCAAACAACAATAAAAGCAACATTGACTCCAGCACCAAAATATCATTCCTACAACATTTGCTGCGACCACTACTACTACTATCAATAAAGATGATACAAATTGATAATGATGATGATAGTAATGGCATGCAAGCCGACCATATGGGGAAAAAATCAAGCAAAAAGAAATAAGCTCGTAATACACTAGAACAATACACGCGAAATGACAACTTTAAAATAAGCAATGTGCCTGGAGATTCTCAATATCAGAAGAAACAGAAATAAAATTAACGCACCTCATACAGAAAATGCTGGATGTCTCTGCTTTCCACCCAGCCCACATTAGTGTTACACACCGAGTGGGTAAGTTTGTAAATGTACAGAACTGGACAGTCATAATCAGGCTAACGAATAGGAAAATTAAATTAGAAACGTTCAGACAAAGGAAAACTTTCACGAATGAAAATTCACACATCTACATAAACGAAAATCTTACAAACTGCACTCCAAAGATTGTTGCAGATGAAGGGATACCCAGCTCTTGTTTTTCTCTAGTCTTTCCATGTAAGATTTTGTTAGAAAAGAAGACAGAAATATGAATAAATTCACAGAGCTTTACTCGACTCAACAGCTCTCACCAAGAGGCCTCAGGGTCACAGACAGACGGGGATCTGGGAAAGCGTGCAGCCTGGAGGACGGGGAGCAGTCGCGAGAGAGGAGACTGTGGAGAGGACAGGCCGGGGACAAGCACGTCCATCGTCTGCCCAAGGAGGTGTTCATCACCCATCTACACTTACCCGAGGACACCGTGTGTGAAAATAGGCAGTCGACGATTGCTTGGACACACCGTGGTGAAGACAGATAAAAATGTCATATGCAGAGACTGCTAGCTCTGGTAGATGTCAGATTGGTTATTATACTGTGCAGACTGCGTCGCCCAAAGGATATCCAGATGTGGAAAGATTCTTTCGAAATCTAAACACTGATAATAGCAAGAACTGGCGCGAAGTGAAAAATCTCATTTGTTTCGTATGCTGAAATTCTAGCCAACATGATCGGACAAAAACAATTTCAAAAGAATATTCATAGATCATACCGAAATAAAACTGCACAATTTGTTGACAGCACACACATTTTGCAAAACAGATCGATTATATCTTGAAGAAAACATAACGATCATGAATAAGTGGTGTGTGTACGTATCTATGATTCTTCTCAAAATGCGTGGACTGTCCTTGCAATCTACAATACCTTGGAGACAGATCTTGTGCTGTGAGTTTGGGTTGTGCAGATTTGCAGTTTGCGAAAAGAGTTAAATGTTCCCCCGCCATGATCCCCTCCTGTAGTCACCTCCAGAATTGTGTTCTCTGGCAATGTCATTTCGTTGGTTTTGTCACACTCATCTAACACATCATTCACGCCTAAGGGGTGTTTTTTTGGTTTTCGCCATTACTGATAGCACTTCCTTTTGTCTTCCATTTTCATCAACAAAGATCAGGTTTGTCTTCTTCATTTGTTTTTCTCTCCAAACATCGAAAGCTATTTTATAGTCATTAAACATTCTTCGCACATTTTAAACGATCATACATGCGACGTAGGCCATGTACAACTCAGTGTGGCGGGCATATTATACTTCTGATCCAGTTAAACTTCACAGACATTGTGCACTCATACCTATATTGTACCACTGAAAACAACATTACAAAGGATACACTTACCTGAAGTCAGTCATCCACCTCCAGAGATATGCTGCTCAGCTTCAACGAAAACTTGGCACATTATCTTAGAACTGCTGCTCTCTGCATGTTTTGCATGTCTGTCTGCGTGTCCTACGCGCTTGTGAGGCATGCAGTTGTCCACTTCAATATAAAGATACATCCACACCATGCTGTCAGTAAAGAATAACAGACAAACATGCTCCACGTGCAATTGTGAGTGAAAAGATAAAATCCAGTCTTACCTGAACTTGGTCTGTAGGCAATCTACGTAATCCACTCCAGCGTATGTATTACTCACACGACTGGAGAGCTCTGCTCTCTCTGTATTTTTCGCACGCACGCACACACACACACACACACACACACACACACACACACACACACAGAGGCACGCACGCGCACACACACACACACACACACACACACACACACACACACACGCACACACGCACGCACGCACACACACACACACACACACACACACACACACACTCCTACGCACACGCCCACACGCGCACACATACATGATTCTGACAGCTACAATTCATCACATACCTCATACACGCTAATGAGGAAGAACACCGTCTCTCCTTCCCCTCCCTCTCTCTCTCTCTCTCTCTCTCTCTCTCTCACACACACACACACACACACACACACACACACACACACACATCTAACCTAATTAGAACCTGCTGAGATGCCCTAACTTTTCTTCATAACCTTTTTTATCAAGGAGAGGCGAGAACGTGTAAGGGGGTGGTGTAGAGGATATGGGGACGGCATTGTTTACTGTGAAGCGGTGGGTTTCTTCACTGACTGGCACCAGTACTTTCCTACATCGCGTATGGCTCTTTGAAGCAGAAGCGGTAGATATACTTTCAACATCGAACTCAGTCTCTCTTCCTTTGTCTCGAGCCCCATACATTTCTTTTCCATATGTTGACGACTCCATGCGTCTGGAACTGGCCTGGATGTGGTGGAGGAGAGCCTCGCGGAACTGTGGTACAGATGACACACCGCAACCTCAAGTCCTTCCTGATCGCTTCAGATTTTTACTTTAACATGACATAGCACTGCCACACGTGGCAGGCGTGGCCTTAACAGCTGGTAGCCGACCACAACAACAATAGCTTTCTTTGACCTTCAGCTTCATATGATTTAAGTTCAGGGGTGTTTCTTATATACTGTAAGATCTGACCACCCCACTGGGTAAGCGCACGTACGCAAGGCGTCGACTAAATCTGGTCCATGATTCTCCTTGCTCAAATATTTTCTTTTCATCCGTTTGCTTACCATAAACCCTGTGCACTTTGTTTTCATGGCAGATGGGGTGTAGTGTAAATGGATTGGTCCGCGCGCAGTGGTACCTCTTTCGCGAAACTTTATTGAAACATGAGACAGACATGTCTGAAAACAGATGAACGCTGCCGTAACGGTAGGCGAGTTTGACGATGTACTTCAGGAGCACTGGACAACAGTCTCAACTGACAACCTCCACCCTATCCTATAGACGATTTTGCCCAGCAGTCTGCGATGCCAGAGGGGACCACAAACCATTCTACTTTAGATTTTGTTGGCTACACTTTTCACGATCGATTTAAACATGAAAGATATACTTTTCTACTTTGCTGGATGCAATCGTTTTTGTTTGCACTGCTCATTCCTCTGGAGCTGGAATTGAGCACATGTATAAAAGTTCAGTGCCGGCACACTAACCTTGCTGTGTACTGTCAACGCTGTGTTGTTACTGTGGCGTGTTCTGCTGAGCGGCGATACAGAGGAAAACCCAGGACTGAACAGTCAGCAAAATAAGGCCAATCACACATTTGATGACACTGGGGATAATGAACTGTTGAAAGCAGTAATTCATCTTGACATAGCAGAACAACTTCTTTGCGCAATTCGTGAGCAGGGCCAACAAAATACGCAGCAGGCATCCCACATAAGAAGCGAATTACGTGCCATAAAAAAGTGATTTGCATCAGGTGGAGGAAACGTGTATGCAGATCAGCCAGAGATGTGACGGCCTGGGGAGAAAAAAAACACACCCACCTGTCAACTGTGGAGGAGGAAATATCGGGTATCATGACAGTTCGGATCGTGAACAGTGAGTAGATTAAGGAAGAGACTAGGAAACTATTTGCAGAACATAAAACACTGATAGAATAAATCACTTCCATGGACACTGAGATCGACAGTGTAAAAGGCTTCCCGACGTGAATGAGGGTCTGTGTTGACAGCGTTAAAATGTACAAGATTTTGTTTACTGTATATAGAGTTAACTGTGGCGTATTACCTCGCACCTGAAGGAAGTCCAGTGAGTATTGACACATAAATAAAAGATGGCATGGTTGTTCCGGAAAAGGCAAAGTTGTGAGAAAGCTAAATTGTATGTTATGATAATGTGTGGTTTGAATGCAAGAATAGTAAATGAACATTCTGAAGGCCAAGGAGTTCCATGCTACACGCTCACCTTGGAAAGTGAAGAGCAAGGTGAGTATGTTATGCATAGTGCAAAAGATACATTAATTAATACGTTTTGGGGCATCTCTTATTGAATTTTGTTTTATGTATGTCTTCTTCTTCCCATTAGGTGTCCACGGTCATCATATTGACCTGACACCATGTCCTGTTTGATTGCTTCATTTTTTCCTCAAAACTGTTATTGAATTGTGATGTGTGTGTCGGAGATAGTTTAAATTCATGTTTTTTTTCAGGTTGCGTTGTCATGGAAGAATAAGGGAGAGAAAGTAACATCCGAATTTGGGGAAGAAAGAATTGTATGGTCTGATGAAACTGCGAATATTTCAGGGGTCGAAATCGATTCATTTGAGTTAAAGGATGCTTAGGGAGAGCGACAATGATTATGAAAGATGATATCAATGAATGTATTAATATTGTGGTAAATTCTCTATATGAAGCGGCAGAGAGTGTATGGTTTAGATAGCTCAAAAAATAAAAAGAAGAACAAATGATGGGTGAGAAAAAGAGTGTTTGTAGACGAAAACAACTGTCAAGGGTCTTATAAGGAGCTGGCGAAGGTCAAAGATAGATTTAGAGAAACGTAAGGAGATGCACCTAAAGGCAAGAAGACTGTAAAACAATATGAGAAAGGAGCGAAAGAGAAATATGATGAGCTTAGGCTTCAGAAACTAAAGGGAGTCGATCAAGGACGCAAAGGTATTCTGGTCAAAGTCAGATCTGTAAACAAAAAAAAGTGTAATTTACAATTAAACAGTTCTAAAGAGAGGCATAAATATTTCTTTCTAAAGTGTTCAATAATGGGGAAGATGCAGATGAACACAAAAAAAAAAAAAAAACAGCATAAGAAGATAACGATGTAGAAGAATCATCATTTTTAATAATCCTATCTCTTTAACATACTCTTTGAGAAAGGAATGTTTCCAGCAGCATGGTCAAAATCTAGTATCGTGCCAATACACAAAAAGTGAAACACCAACAGTCTGGATCATGTAAAGAAGTAGCATTCATGAGGGTAATAGCAAAGGTTTATACGCGCATCTTGAATTAAAGGCTTAGTAAACGGGCAGATAAATAGGAAAAGATATATGCTTGAGGAGCAAGCAGGATCCACAGCATGCTATGCCGCAACTGACCGTATATATATATATATATATATATATATATATATATATATATATATATATATATATATATATATATATATAACTTACTTTTATCACCCTATTTTTAACAGATGTTGCTCCCAAGGGGTTGAGCACTTTAAGAATTTTATTAGGCGTTTAGCAGTATTCTTGATATATATATATATATATATATATATATATATATATATATATATATATATATATATATATATATATATATATATACGAGATGGTCTGCTCCGTGTTCAGGGAAGGGTTCAGCTTGCAGGTTTGGCAAGTGAAACTCAGCATCTAATCATTGTGCTGAAAGGTCTTATGGGCTTGCAGTTAGCTCGTCATATATATATATATATATATATATATATATATGTGTGTGTGTGTGTGTGTGTGTGTGTGTGTGTGTGTGTGTGTGTGTGTGTGTGTGTGTGTGTGCGACAGTTCAAACAGATTGGAATAGAAAATGTAAGCTGTATGTTGCTTTTGTTGACATTAAAAACGTCTTTGACTCGGCAAATGTAAATATGTTATAGAATGCACTGAGAAAAGCAGGCATTAAGGGTAAATTATACGGAACTGTTAAGAGGAGTGTATGACACTGTGCTGGCTTGTGTTCCAGACAAAACATATCGACACCGATTTATTCCAGCCACGGCCCGGTCGACCCCGCCGCAGCCCCGGCACCGGCAATCCACAGGCAGCAGTCAATGTCAAGTCGTCAAGAGGCAACCCACCGGAGGAGACACTGCACTGCTGCCGAGTCACTTCAGTGGTGTTCAGTGGCGCCTGTTCTGATCTAACATACGCAGGACACCACCTACTAAGCCCCCTACTAACGACAATAATTGCTTAGTCGCGGAGCCGGCGTGAGTGAGCTCTCCCTCCGGAGGGCGCCACCACGTCCGTCCAACGACAGCCCCATGGACCGCCGATACCGGTGACCCCGACGGAACCAAACCAAGGCCACAGACGTGGAGAGGACATCGAAACTGAGGTCACCATGAGAGCAGGGCATGAAGGGCCACAGAATTGAGACTTTTTTTTTTTTTTATGCTGATCGATGAGAATGAGGATGATTATGATGATGCTACGGATTTCCATTTCGGTCTGAGACTACATGACAGGGCTGTACTCTACGCTTCCTTTCATAATATATCCCGGCGTCAACCAGGCCCGAGAGATACAGACACCTGCAGTGTTGGTCAGGAAATTTGAGCAACACTCTCAGAAACGCATCCATTAGATGGGATTCGAACCCACGACCTCCCAGCCGGGAGTCCGCGACGCTAACCACTTCGCCACGGCGGCTGGTTAGGTCTGAGTTTCAATTTAGATAAAAGAACATTTTATTATTCATAAAAAAATTGGTGGTATTGGAATATGGATGTTAAAGTTACTAATTCTTACAAATCTCTTTGGTGACACTTCTCAACAGGCATATGGTGCTTGTGTGTATCTACTGATTCAGCATCCTGACAATTAGTGGAGTGCATTCTATGTAATATCCCGCGCAAAGGTAGACCGTCTTAAAAGAATCAGTTTGCCTCGTCTGGAGCTTCTGGCTGCTGTGTTCTGTGCAAGACTGCTAGTAAACGTGAGACAGGCTTTGAAATTGTCTAATGACAGTGAATGTTATTGTTGAACAGATTCTACTGTGGCTCTGGCGTGGATTCAGAGCAATCCACACAAATGAAAAGCACAGAGAGTTGCAGAATTTCAAGATCTTATCAACCCGTCTCAATGGTATCATTGTCATGGAAATGAGGATCCAGCAGATTTGGTCACACGGGATGTTTCAGCTGAGGGGCTGTTGACGTCCAGATTGTGGCTTCATGGTCCGAAGTTCTTGATATCTGGTCTTGATGGTTCTTTTGAACATGTGATGTCAGTTTCCCAGATTCAGAGAAGCAATAAATCATTTGTGATAAAATTTGTTCCGAACAGGATAAAAGAAAGTACAATCCACACACAATTGTTGGCAGCGGCAAAAGAATAAGCTGAGACTCAAATCCCTGTGGTAGTCTTAACAGGATTGTTTCAGATAAAGGTATCGACATTGTGAAGGTACAGCAGTTTGACAAAGACCATGAGAGTGATGGACTATATTCTGCGATTGTTGCACAATTTGAGAGTTCCAAGTTATCAAAGGAGAAAATATTTTATCTGTCTTTCATAGAGATTTCTGAAGCTTAAGTTCAGTTATTGAGACAAGAACAGAGTATTTTTGGTAGGGAAGTGCAGGCTTTGAAAAACAAAGAGTCAGGTTTCTGTATTCAGACTTTCTCCATTTCTGGGACGAGATGGTCTGCTCCGTGTTCAGGGAAGGGTTCAGCTTACAGGTTTGGCAAGTGAACTCAGCATCTAATCACTGTGCTGAAAGGTCTTATGGGCTTGCAGTTAGCTCGTCATATACATGCATCTTGGAAGTATGCTAGTGTAAATAGCAAGTTGGTACAGCTCAGGGATCAGTATTGAGTTGTGGGTGCTCGACACATTTGCAAAACAATATAGAAGGAGTGCACATCTTGTCAACGTTTAGATGCTTCTCCAGGTGCTCAAACCATGGCACTCTAGCCTGAACTGAGAGTACAACAGTCTCCACCTTTCTCAGTAACAGTGTTAGATCATAGAGGACCATTGGTTTGTTGTGCTTTTCTGGGAAAGAAATTCTGCATTCTTTTGTTCACTTGAGCAGTTACCAGAACGGTACATTTGGAACTTGTGAATTCCGTGCCTTATGAAACAAACAGTAATGGCATTGTGTCATTTCTTTCCACGTAGAGGTATGCCATCTGTGTTGGTTTCAGACAATGCAACGGGATTTCAAGCTGCTAAATTTCAGCTGATGACTACTCTGGGTTCTAATGCTCCAGAATGGAAATTCATAACTCCTCATGCCCCATGGTGGGGAGGCTAGTGAGAGAGGCTGATTGCTTCAGTGAAATCAGCTCTGAAAAGGTCCTTGGGTAAGAGATCTCTATCCAGACAAGAGCTGGAAACCCTGCTACATGAAGTCGAGGCTTGAATCATTTCCAGACATCTGACATTCGTAGGGGATGAGCTAGATTTTATGGAGCCCTTTGGCCCCTTCTCATTTCTTGTTGGGCCGACCTCCATACTAGAAACGCACAGTAAAAAAAACGAAGTTCAGTCCTGCCACACCCCAGGATCTTCTAGAGAGACAAGAATTGAGACGTCAACTATTTGATCAGTTTTCGTTCTGTTGGGCGAGTGAATACATCCGCAATCTACATCCTTGTAAAGTTGGACCAGTCGAACGCAGTGTCAAAATTGGATCTGTGGTCCTAGTTACAGGCGATGAAAAGAGTAGATCTGAATGGACTAAGGGGATATAGTACAGGCAATACATCCAGAGATCCATTGCTGCTTATAGTGCTGCCCAAACAGCAGAGCCTGTCCACAGGTTTGATACCTGGATGTTATCTGATACACAAATCCAGCGTATGTTTGACATATGCGGCAGTTCCTTTGCAGTACCGCTCCATTCTTCCAACACAATTGTGTATGGTGAAAATGGTATGATATCCACTTAGAATCAGAACAACCTTTAACAGTATGTAATATTGGTTAAGAATCGGCAAATTTACCATTGACAGGATTAGGAAGGCAACTGTATGAAATGCTCTTACGACATCACGTAGAGGGAAAAGCAGAAATGGGTGGACAACATCAGAAAAGTTCGTACAGAGAAGGGATTTCGTATTGTTTGGATCAGCCGAGACGTTAAAATTGACGTTGCTTTTATCTCGGAATTTAAAAATCGTACAATCGATTCATGTAAACAAAACTAGTACTCTCATATAAGAGACAAATGCAAAATATAACTGATATTTCTCATTATTTTTTCAGGCTCAAAATATATTTCAGTCATAATTATAAGTGGCATCGAAGTCTTCTAGCCAGACTGAGAATGAGAACTATTGAAATAAATGCTAACAGAAGATGGATTATTGACGAACAAGAAAGAGATCATTTGTTTTGTAATGTGCTGTAAAGAACTGAAGATGATCTACATTTATTTCCCATTGCCCTGTATATGGTCAAACACGAAGTAGATAATTTGTTTTCCTTACCGGTGAAGACATAATTCAGAAGTGATGCTTGCATCTGAAATGATGAGGCCATAACATCGCTGGCAAATTTTACTGCAGCAGCAGCTTAGGGAACAAAAGAATCTCCACCGACCGACACTAATTACGAAAACAAGGTGATGGTCAACCTAGAAATAAATAAACAAAAATTGAAAATTGATTGGGGGTGGGTGAAAAAAGCATAAACTGTGAAGATAAACTAATTTACGAGAAGTATCAACTAAAGATGAGCGTATACATTAAAAACAGCTATAGATGGATGGTAGAGTTCGTCATTTATTATTGCTTATCGTGTGTGAGTGCATCCATGAATGTAGAATATTACGTAAAATGAATTACAGTGTGCAGTGGTGGTCGAGGACAGACAGCTATATGTAAAGGAGACTCAAGGACCACTGCAAAGAATGAGCTCAGTTTATATGGTTGGCTGTGACGGTACAAAGTGTCCGCAAAAACAAAGAGTCGGCGTGCGGACAATTTGTTCCCTGCGGACACTTTGTACCGTGAACTGACATTCAAAGTGTCCGCAGAAATCCTGCGGACACTTGTTCCGCGAGGTGACATATAACTTACAAAAAGCGGAACAAAGTGTCCGCAGCCGTTTCAGCCTCAGTGTGAGTGGGTGAATGTGCACGTACACTCCTGCACGTGCATGTGTGCGTGCGTGTGCACGCGTGTGTATGTGTGTGTGTGTGTGTGTGTGTGTGTGTGTGTGTGTGTGTGTGTGTGTGTGCATCTTAATTAAAAAAAAAAAATGTTTAAAAATTTGTTGACCCCTTTTTTGTGCAACAGCGCATAAAGTTTAGATTACGCTCACTCGCACGCACGCACGCACACACACACACACACACACACACACACACACACACACACACACACACAAACAAACATACACACACACACACACACACACACACACACACACACACACACAGAGAGAGAGAGAGAGAGAGAGAGAGAGAGAGAGAGAGAGAGAGAGAGGATTTCTGCGGACACTTTGAATGTCAGTTCACGGTACAAAGTGTCCGCAGGGAACAAAGTGTCCGCACGCGGACAGTTTGTTTCTGCGGACACTTTGCACCGTCACAGCCAGCAGCTGGCAGTTAACGTAAGTGATTCAGCTCTTCCAGCGCACCCACTGTGACCGACAGTAAACTCGCTTCTCACTAATTCAGTACAGTGAATTGTATGCGAGCTGGGAGAACAGAAGCAAACAAGAAAATGATATCTGTATTTTAGTTAGGGTGATTTATAAATGTGATTATGTATTGGCTGTGTCAGATGACAGAAAAAGTGACCCGCATGTCACACATTATGAGAACATGACTGGCAATATTGACGGAAGTCACTATTATTAGGATGCTTTTCGAATCCAGTTGAGATCTGTTGTGTGTGTTGAGGTCCTGTGTGCAAGTGTATTCGTCTAAGGTTCTTGTCTGATTGTTTTGCTGTCCTGTAATTCGTTACTGAAGTATCAAACACGTTAGAGAGAGAGAGAGAGAGAGAGAGAGAGAGAGAGAGAGAGAGAGAGAGAGAGAGAGAGAGAGGCACGAGACACTGGGCATTAATACCAGGGCAGATATTGTGCTTGTCGGTCTAGTCCGTAGCCCTCAGTGTCAACATCGTCGTTGACGTCGCTGTTTCGCTTATATCAACAAATGTCGTTCAGGCATTACTTAAGAAACACGGAGAAGAATGCGGTGGATCACTACAGTTTCGATCGGCCAAACAACTCGTGTTTTCTACAAAGACTAACATGTTCAGTTTTGTTCGGGCATCGACTGGAGGCTTGAAGTCTCCTCAGGCAGCTACCGACAGCTGTAGAGCTTGTTTGCGAATCCAGAAGTGAGGGAACTACTGCATGGCAGTGACTAAGCACAAAGAGACACAGATGAAAAGTAGCTCCGACATCGCCATATATAAGGTTGATGTTTCTGTAGCCACTTTCATGACTTTGCCTAACATAATGACAAAATGACAAAATTGTGGATGTGGTGGGTGCTTCTCTCTCTCTCTCTCTCTCTCTCTCTCTCTCTCTCTCTCTCTCTCTCCCCCCCCCCCCCCCCCCCCCCCCCCCCCCCCCCCCCCCCAACTATTAAAAAGGTCTTTACCACTGAAAACAGAAATAAAATGTTTGAAATGTTGTTTCGAGAAAGATTGCTTTCACAGATGCTCAAGAATACAATATCGTCTCTACTAGCTTCTGTGCAAGACACACATGTTTATGTGATTTATTTTTCCATTGCCCATGACACCTTAAACAAGGATTTTCATTAGGTGACTGTAACGTGCTTCATGTGTTGAATTATTAAGAAGGCCAAATCAGGGACACGAGTAACACTTCAAAGCTGCTATGGTGTTATTAATGTTGTTTGCTGAGGATGGAATAGGCTACTTCTCATTAACGTGTTGTTGGTTTACATAGTCATTTAATATAAGCAAAAATACGAAACTAAAAGACTAGACCTTAGTTTAATTTTGGATAATTTCCTAGCGAGGACAGTGTGTTAGTTCAAGAAAAAAGGTGATGGGTACATAGAGAATTTAGGATCACACATTAAAAGTAAAGTCTTGACGTATGTTTGTTAAAAAAAAAAAAAAGCGGGGGTGGGGGGGGGGGGGGGGGGGGGTAGGGATTTAAATTGTGGGAGGGATTAAAAGGGCTGCAAGATTTTCATGCATGCGTTCACGAATCGGACCCTCCGCTTAAAATTCTACCTACAGGACGATAAAGAATTTGGAGTCTGCCCAGACGTTAACGTCGAAGAGAAGTTCTTACAATCTGGTTGACTCGAGTGAACATCCCCCAGACCCCACCTTAAACAAAGATTTTCATTAGGTGATGTAACGTGCTTCTTGTGTTGAATTATTAAGAAGGCCAAATCAGGGACACGAGTAACACTTCAAAGCTGCTATGGTGTTATTAATGTTGTTTTGCTGAGATGGAATAGGCTACTTCTCATGAACGTGAACCCTGAATCAAAATTCGCCCCACCCCCCACCCCCACCCCCCCCCCCACCCCGTCTTTCAATTGGTGAGACGCTTAAATGACAAATGACATTTTCTCGAAGCGAAAGTCCACATAACGCAAGATATCCAGCGTGGAATCTCACATTACATCAAAAACATGGCTTGACCTTCTTGTGACTGTCATGACAAGACTCAAAATCATGGGGAGAAATCAGCTCCATTAGCTTCTATTGACAACTGCAGTCTATGGATTACTGCTGGTTATCATCTCTCAGTGTGAATGCGACTACGAACGATTCCTGCCGTTTTGGAGCAAAAATACCGTCATTAAGAGATGATTCAGATAATTTATATGCATCATCCTAGTGAATCATATTCTCTCACACAGACACACATACACGTGTGTGTGTGTGTGTGTGTGTGTGTGTGTGTGTGTGTGTGTGTGTGTGTGTGTGTGTGTGTGTGTGATTTGTAAAATTCCTTACTTCCTGAAATGAGCAAGATTTTGTTAATATCTCAAAATTTACCTATTTCATGGAAGGAGCAAAGGCACAGCTTATTTCGTGACATAAGCAAAAACAAAAC